>JBBPME010000526.1:0-14301 GCA_038090155.1 Rossbeevera pachydermis
CCAGCACAGAGGCCCTTACGAGAACCCAACAATCCAGCGCACCATCTGTAGTAATACAGAGGACTACATAGTAACTCCCTCTACTATATAGCACTACATATTGGAGAGAAGCCTACAGCTGCTACAGGACTATGTAGACTACAGAATGCTATGTAGATATTGTGAAGTTTGCAGATGCAGCAGTATGTGGCACGGTGGTTGCAAGTTCTGATGGAATCCGGAAGTTCCCATAAGGCAGTGTGGATCACACTGGTAATCGCACGTGCACACACGTGATAAGAAACTGAAGTTCCAACTTCAAGTTTTCATTGTCCGTTTGCGACCTTAAGATACGGAAGGGCCAGGGACATTTCCGGAGGTTTTAATGACACATACTTGTCAGCACAGATACGAGCGGCTTCGAGAGCTTATGATGAGAGTTACTGTATTCATACTCACCCAAAACGAGATGATAGGATCATCCTAAGCCCACTTCTGTCCCACATCAAAGATTCGGATTTATGTAACGAGCGGCAACGATCCTCACTCAGTCCGAATCCGGGATCCTTGAGAGACGGTGGACCTGAATCGAAGATACCGGAACTTGTTGCTTGAGGCATTTATTGCAGTGCCGATAGCAGTGAGCGAGCTGGACGGCAACGCATCTTAGTGAGATTGAAGATAAGAAAGAGACAAATGTGCAATTGTACTATGTATACATACAGTTCGACGACATTTTTCTCTCACACATTCCAGAATCGACCATCATTCCAGAAGCCAAATATTGGTCGCAGCTGGGCTAATTTGAGCCCGAGGCCTCGGGTGCAATCATTAGAGCATTCCACAATGATATAGAAAGACGGCGACGTCTAGTTTTCGCGCCATTGGTATCCGCAACCAGCGCACCTAGATAAATACAATGAAATACAAGCAGGGAAACATGTTGAAACCTGTAGTACCGGTAGACTGCGATTTTTCAGGTCCGAGTCGATAGTATGGACGACGGAGGGCTCACAAGTAGTCATAGGCTCATCAGCGGACCTAATCTGCAATTGGTAAAAGTAAGCTCTTCGATGGTTACATTTATCACACATCGCTGAGGACACAATGAGCGACATGGAGCGTTGAATTACGGAGAATATACGCACCATCCGTAGCATCGGCATGCTTCCACATCTCGTCACCACCCAGCACGTCATCAACCTCCTTCCGTTTCATTCTCGTGCGAGAGGTCATCTATGGCACCGTTAGCACTCCAAGAAGCTGCAAAATGTTCCAGAGATTCGCCTGCTTTGAGATGGGGAACTCATACGCGCATGTGTTGCAGGCCCATTTATTGTAGCCCGTTTCTGCTGAAATCACGAGCAGATTTGCGCAAGTCGGACAGAAGAGCATTTTCGTAACACGTAAACAGAAACAAAGCTGGTACGTACGTGTTCATCTTAATTGCCGAGCTCCACAATTTTTCTCGTTGGCCCAGGTATAAACGAGCGACGAAGTTGATCACCATCCTCAATACCGTTGTGAGGAAGCTCTGCCTCAAGGCTGCATACAAGCCGTTTTCGCTCCAGAACAGCGTGTGCGCCAGTGACCTCATTACGATCTTGGTCTTCTGACTACGGTCTTATCCCACTGATATGAAGTGTCGTTGCAGCCTGGCCTTGGATTTTTCAGTCATGGCATGAGATGCAACACGAGGTTCCTCTCAACTGGGGAGGAGAGGATCCTTCCCAGCGATCGATCCCGGCGTTGCAGTATAGGAGACCCTCCATTGAATCGGAGTCCATCCTATGTCCGTTTGGCCATTGACAACTTGGTCGGTCCGCAAACAGTTCCAGATAGAGGAGATAAGAATGTTCTCTGAGGATGAGTTCTATCGCCAAATGCCCCGTTGTACATCACTCTTCTCGGCGTCAACCCCTCCCGTCTTAGCGGTGGATATTGATCTCAATTCGATGGCATGTATAATGAGGGAACCCACGATGCATACGCACCGACGGTCCTACCAGGGTGCAATGGCCTGTCAAGGACAATCATTTTGAACGTTCCTATGACGACCTGACTACGGTAAGGGTCTCCGACTTTCATCATTCTTGCTGAACATTTGCGATCGATTACAGTTACTCTACGCGCTTACTCTGTCCTACGCCGCTTCCCATAGCGTCAGGATCTCTCAATATATACGCAATTATGAAGCTTTTGTGTCAACGTTTTGGCTGGGCGCAAGCGATGGTTTCCCGGTTATGAGGTCATGCTACATGTATTAATCGAAGCACGTTTCTGTGCACTTGTCGTATCTCAAAGGCTCGACCTCAAGTCACCCCTGACTTGCTAGCTGACCGCAGGTATAATGGCAACAGATAATGAAGATGAACCTTGTCTTAATTTCCAGTAATCCCTCCCACCGCAAGCATGGATTCGATAATGGTGAAAGCCTTGGTGCTGATGATCTTCAAACCAAATATCTCAAGTTTGTTGCAAGAATCGATCAAGTTCTGGCGCATGCATGTCATAGTCCAAAGCTTGAGGAAATGCTTGAAGACTGGGCTCACACTGGGATGTAGGTTCTCTCACTCACAACTGAAACTGAAACTGGATAGCTATCTGATTGACATCAACAGGATTGGTTACAAGTCGAAGGTCCCTGTCAATACAAATGACAATGATGAGTTCACAGTTTGCTTAGATTAACGCACATGTTTGTTTTCCTCGAGTATCAAATGAATGGTTTCTTTTCTGTAATTCATGTGAGAAAAGACACAATACCACAGGACAGCAACAGGACAGCAACAAGACAATGGCACCGACAGAGTCTACAATACTAACAGTATTGGGTGGCCGTCACGGTATTACAGTGCTGGACACTTGGACAGAGCCACTGGTCGGTTGGTCGGGACAGCGACAGGACAGTGACAGGATTGCGACAAGACGACAGCACCTACACAGTCTACTGATCTGTACACTAACATTGTACTGTACGGGCAATCGTAAGCGCTGGACACTTGCACAGAGCCGGTCGCTTGTACAGCATGATTAATCTGTACACCAACGATGCACGCTGTGGTTGCTTGGACAGGACCGATCGACTTAGACAGCGCTGTTAAATGCCAAGCCCTCACGGCAGGCAACCGGCACGGTTCGGTACCTGTACAACCTAGCCTAATCTGGCCGGCGCTGTATGTCACTCTGTAGTGCCTTGCACAGCCCGGGACCTTTTTGTTCCGCTGTCACCACTGAAACCAATTGCCCTGTGCTCTTTTGGGATTTGCTGATGTGTGGTCGGAAGTTAAATCGATTGCTCCACACTCCCCTCTGGATAAGTTGCACAGAGCCGGATCTTTGGAGTGCGATACGAGCATACCATTTCCGGTGGAGTCACACACCATGCCGCACTTTGCATATGCGACCTAGGCTGGGGTCTCAGTCTCTCATAGGTAGCTGTCTCTCATCGGCAGCAAGGTATCTCACTGACGGGTATTAATCTCGAGAATTGGTGGGAAACAACTTGCATCAAAGAGCAACTCGGGAAGTCTAAATTCCTATAGCTTATGAGAGAGTATGTGTTATCCGGGTAGCCTATCATTCCATGCGACTGTGCGTAGGACTAGGCCAGCGAGTTGCAATAACTTTATCGCTTGTCCAAAGAAGAAGAAGGTAGCTCGGTAAGAGCTGATGTTGAACGAGGAAGACTCACTATTCAACTCTCATTTTTGGAACACCATGTCACGCGAAATCTGATCGGCATCCAAGTTGGCCGGAGTGGTGATCTTGTTCGTCAGCTCGGGAAAATGTATCTCCTTGTACATAATCACCGAGGGTAGGTATGACTGAACGGTGACCACAAGGTCTATGAAGAAGATACCGCACTGTATCGCCTGATGCAAAGTCTTGATGCGCGAGTATTTATCCCCGATGGGCGAATGTGTTACCAAGGGGAATTGTTTATACTCTCTGTGGAATAGCTCGGTTTGTGGAAGCGAGCGAGTTTGAAGGAGAGATTCAACCACTGGCACAGAGGCTACGACGAATCTAATTATATCCTGGAAAGAACGTACACCTCAGCCCTTCAGCTAGACTAACTTCCTGATTAGTTCGACTCGGAGGGTGCCTGGCAAACTATAAATAACGGTTACCTCGGCTTTCGTTCTTCTCTGGTGGCCGTCTTTCTCGGGCTGACCATCTTGAGGTTCTGCTAGCAGCTACTGGTACAAAATCGTCCTTTGACTGCGGAGATAGACGACCTGTGCCAAACCGAACGAGGGGAGTAGTACGTGCGTGTTTAATTCCCGAATACGAATCGCCGCTACCGAGGACGCATGCCTATCCTGAGGCTTGAGGTTAGTAATTATATAATTTTGAATGGTGTGAATGGATGAAATCAGATAGCCGACACTACTTATACCTACATAATGACACCTGTCCATTACCCAGATCCCACCTTCGACGCCTCAGTCATTGGCAATGGGCACCTTCTCGTACAACACACTTTCTCCCTTGACCAGGCGAGGAGCCACTGGAGAGGTTTTTGTCGTTCCTCGTCGCCTGTCGTTTGACCTCATCCCGCCGACAGGGCGGTCTCATCACCGGGACCAACCCTGCAACCTTCACGACCACGGACCCTTTGCGACTATGGATCATCCAAGTCGGTGAGTAGCACGCGCACGCCATCTTTTCGTCATTCCTCAGTGCTGGATAGGGATCATCATCACACTGGCCCAGCTACTCTCTCTTGGCCTACGCAGGATCAGACAGCCGAAAGTCATCGCCGAGGTACTTGGCGGAATTCTGCTAGGTATTCAGTTTCCATCATCCTCTCTTTCCCGTTGCAACTAGATCTTTCATCAGGCCCGACGGCATTCGGGAGAATACCGGGGTTTACCCAACGCATCTTCCCCGCTGAATCCATTCCATATCTAACCCTCGTTGCTGATATCGGTCTCTGTCTTTTCCTTTTCCTCGTTGGCCTCGAAATCGATGCCGGCGTCGTCAAGCGCAATGCACGTGTGTCTGTCATAGTATCCTTGGCTGGGATCGCTCTTCCCTTTGGCCTCGGCGCCGCCCTCTCCGTGCCGTTGTACCACCATTTCATCGGCCCTTCTATCCATTTCACGTACTTCATGCTCTTCACGGGCGTGGCGTACTCAATCACCGCCTTTCCCGTCCTATGTCGTGTTCTCACTGAACTCAGGCTGCTCGAAACCGATGTTGGTATCGTCGTCCTCTCTGCCGGCGTCGGCAACGATATCATCGGCTGGACATTGCTTGCCCTGAGTGTCGCACTCGTCAACGCAGGTTCCGGCCTGTCTGCGCTATGGATTCTGCTCGTCTGTATCGCCTTCACCATCTTCCTACTGTTCCCCGTCAAATTCGCCATGTTGTGGTTGGCGCGCAAGACTCGCAGCACAGAGAACGGTCCCACGATATTTTACATGACCGTTGTCATAATTTTAGTCTGGGCTTGTGCCTTTTTCACCGATAGCATCGGTGTCAATGCCATCTTTGGTGCGTCTCATAACGTTTTGTTGCAGTCCACTCTGATTTCGCGGCAGGTGCGTTTCTGGCCGGTCTTGTGGTTCCACGAGAGGGTGGTCTCGCGATTACGTTGACGGAAAAACTCGAGGATATGGTTTCCATCGTCTTTCTTCCGCTCGTACGTATTTCTTCATTGTCATCGATGCCCTCTTTTTCATCAGCCCCATCCAGTATTTTACGTTATCTGGATTGAATACGGATCTTGGATTACTCAACAACGGTCAGCATATGCACTTCTTATTTTGATGATGACGGATCTGATGCGTTATCAGGTATTACCTGGGCCTTCACTATCGCCATCATCTCCCTCTCCTTCTTTGGCAAGTTTGGTGGATGCACATTTGCCTCCAGAGTAGCTGGTTATGGCTGGCGCGAGTCGAGTACGATCGGTGCGCTGATGAGTTGTAAAGGGTCAGTTATCACCTCCACATCCTTTTCTTTGGCCACTCACCTTTTTCTTTAAGCTTGGTCGAGCTCATCGTCTTGAACGTGGGACTCCAGGCGGGAATTCTGACCCAACGGGTCTTCTCCATGTTCGTCCTCGAAGCGGTCGTTTTAACCTTCATAACCACTCCGCTTGTGATGGCACTCTATCCGCCTGCGAGGCGGATCCAACTCGGTAAAACTCCACCACGCATACAAGGAGAGGAGCATGGAAACGACTATGATAAGGAATCAATCAGCTACGAGGAGCAACCATGGCGACATCGCTTTACGGTCGTTTTGGACAAATTGGATCACATTCCCAGCGCAATGGCACTCATGCAAATCCTGCTTCCCCCACGCAGTGGCCCGTCTGACGCCATGACGGCCACTGTAACGACGACCGATTGGGTGGAAAAATTCAAGGTGACTGGCCCCAGCGTAGAAGCGCTACAGCTCATCGAGCTCTCGGACCGGACGTCGGCGATGATGAAGTCATCCGTGGTTGACAGCTCGATCCACATGGATCCTGTGCTAGGTATATTCCGGATGCTTGGCGAGCTGCACGACCTGACGATGACAACGTCGCTGTCGGTCGTTCCGTACGACGACTTTGCGCACAGTGTGGCGGAACATGCGCATAAACACCAGTCGCATTTGGTATTACTCCCTTGGGTGCTACCGTCCATTACGGCTGCTGCTCCTGTGGTGCAGATGGTCGTTGAAGCAGACACGAGCGGAAACAAGGACAGAGATGAGGGCACATCCAAAGTAAACAAGGGCGACCACAACAACCCGTTCGATGTCCTATTTGGAGGTGCCTCTGGTGGAAAGACAGACAAGCCCTCTTCGACATATCATTCTCAGTTCGTGCGTGGCGTGTTTGCGCGGAGCAAGACAGATGTGGCGTTGTTCATCGATACCAGCAATCGATCTGGATCCGGCTCAGGGGTGCGTGGTGTCAAGGGACCCATGCATATCTTTCTTCCATTTTTCGGGGGACCGGACGATCGACTTGCACTGGACTTAGTGGTTCAATTGTGTTTGAACCCGAGGATGACGGCGACGGTGGTGAAGATGGTAAAGTGTGACGAGGTTGTTGAGGAACCAGTGGTTTCGCATATCGAGGACAGGCTGGACGTAGGTCGGCTTGCGGAGGCTGTGCCGCGTATCGAAGGTCCTTCAGTGCATTCGGTACGTATATGGGTTGCCTTGTCCGGGTTTATACTAATGGATTTTCTCCGCTTTGTTCGTTATAGACGATACACATGGACACGGTCTACGGTCAACTGACGACGCATACGCGCCTACAGTCGGAAACAGCCGACAGCATTAGCTGGGCGAGATACACGACGCCCTCATCGAAGTCCGATACAGATACCGATCCTGCGCTTCGACAGGCCCTCACACGTATCCACTTTACGGACTTGCAAACACCTACACCGATCCAGGCTGCCATTCTCCATGCGCGTTCTGTTCGGGAGCCCACCGCCTCCACCTCCTCGGCCCTACCGTGCCTGTTGGTCGTTGCTGGACGGTCGAGGCGGCTTGCGAGGGAGAGTCATCGCACGGAGATGAAGTGGCTAATAGAGGCGCACCATCACCATCATCGGTCTGGGTCTGGCCCTGGGTCTGGGGGTGGGGGTGGGCTTGAGGGAATGAGGCGAACAATTGGGGATGTTGGCACCGCAATGGTGGTGGGAGTTGGTGCGAGTGCGAGTGCCGTGGTGGTGGTGCAGGCCGTGCACATCGTTGCGGATTAGGTGGATATACCTGTCGAGCAGGTGTCCGCGCGGTGACGTAGGGTTCACGGTGCCGAGGGAGGGGTCTGTTGTTTTTCTCCCCTCCTAATCCCTAATAGTGGGTATGCCGTGCCCCACGTTTCAATTTTATGTTATCGAGGTGCAGATGCCCTTCCGTGCACGAACCTCATGATGGCATGTATTTATATTACAATTTTTCTGGCCCTTTCTTACCATACTGTACTAATCATCAGATTTTTTGATGTAGCTACATACCATATGGGACCAGAGTTCGGTCGTCTTGCTCTCCGAGCGCACCTTCGACGAGATTAAGTATCTTCTGTCCTGGAAGGAGGAAGCGACCCCAGGCTGGAACACGCAAGATACACGGGTCCAGTCCATCCTTAAACCACTGCGTTATCCCTCGTACTAAGTACCAGCACTTGGCAACCAAGCTTCCCATTATGTCTTCAGATGGCTCAAAGTCCATCCCTTTAGGTTGTTATAGCATGGTCTGAAATTCCGAGATGAATAATACAGGCGCTAAGCGGCTGGTCTAGTCGTGGAGACCGGTTTGAATCAAGTAACTGCTGTCGATTAGCGTGGTTGGCGTCTGTTGTCTGCATTCGAGGTCACCACTGACAGGCCGCAGAACTCTGGGATGCTGCGAGCACACAAACTACCTCATTTCCTGGCGAGCGGTGGGTGCTTGATTTGAGGTTTGTGTGGACCGCCGTTGGACTCGAAGTTGACCGGAAAGGGTGCTTGATGAAAGGCCGTGATTGCGACTTGTAGTCAAGTCTGTCCGTTTCTTTCCGTGACTGAGGCAGAGGATGTACAAGTTGGTATTGGTCTGCAGACGGCTTCATGATTTCGAGAATACTGAACGGAAAACGCGGCGAGAGAAATCTGCAAACTTGAGGTGAGTTCCAGTTAGGAAACGATATGGGACGAAAGTTCGGCTATCAAGACAGTGAGAACGCGGCGCTGAGGGTGCTCAACATGTGCGTTTGGTTCAAGAACCGGTCATGTTTTTATTTGCCAGCTACTACTTAGGGCTTGTCCTCATTGCCGCTGACGACAAGTCCGATCTTACGACAAGACGCGTCGCACTCCACTCTCCTTCCCGACTCTTGCCGGCTTTTGTATGCATGCCCTTCGAAAATTGCTCAAGTTTCCAATAGACTCGGAGCAGCGTTAATTAGTGATGCACCGTTGGTCAATATTACTGGTTACATCCGACCCACAGGCCGGCCGTCAGTAGGTGCAGCATGCACGAGCGTGCTCGCCGATGTCAGGCCTCGCCCATTCTCTACGCCGTCATCAACTCGTTCGGGGCTTCCCCTCAAACCTGATTCCAGTTTCATCAAGCCTTTCGGTTCCCAGCTTGCGTACGATTGTCTCGCACCGGCACCACTCACTCACCCTGCATGCGTATCCACCGTTTTATAATCTATTCGATGACGTCCGATATCGCGGTTTGCTGCTTCTTGCTAATGCCCATAGCGACCAACTACTGCTCCGGTTAAAAAATTTGCTGCGAAACCGTGCTGCACAGTTTCTGGAACGCGTTTTACAAGCGTCAAACTCTTCGAGTTGTTGTTTCCCGCGCGGAGACAAGGAGGTATCGAACTCGCGTAACTGCAGCAGAAGAGCCATTAATTTCAGCACGAAAACCTCACTGAGTTGGTGATTTAGCGGGCCCCTCTCTATCTCCTGACTCTTCTCGATGCTCCACATCTTTTTCCCCATGCAGTATCCTCTCCATTCAGATCGACAAAGCCTTTATCGCTCGGGAATTATGACCTCTCTAGATGTCTTAAATAAAAGGTTGTCCATCCCAGACTCACCTTCATCTTTTCCGTCCCATCTATTATTTCCACCATGTCTCCCATGCCTCACCCTATTCTATCCCTCGACGGCTATCTACCAAAACGAGAAATTATGGGAGAAGTATATCTTATTTCCCTGCGTACTCTGCCCCTTCTTATTTGATCCTGCCGATAGGGTGGTCTCCTCACCGGAACAGACCCTACAATATTTGTACCCTCGGATGCTTTGAGGTTATGGATCATTCAAGCTGGTGAGCCATCTGTGCCAATTTTCCGATTTGGATCTTAAAATTTTGCTAGGAATCATAATCATGACCACCCAGCTGCTCTCCCTTGGTCTTCGTAGGCTCAGGCAGCCAAAGGTTATTGCAGAGCTGCTCGGTGGCATCCTGCTAGGTATTTTATCTATTTATGTATCTCCGCCATACTACATTCGAGCTTTTGTCAGGTCCAACTGCGTTCGGAAGAATACCAGGCTTCACTGAACACATCTTCCCTGCCGCGTCCATTCCCTGCCTATCCCTTGTAGCCAATATCGGACTTTGTTTTTTCCTTTTCTTCATCGGCCTCGAGGTCGACATCAACTCCGTCAAACACAATGCGCGCATAGCCTCCATCGTATCCTTGGCCGGTATTGCTGTCCCATTTGGTCTTGGTTCTGTTCTCTCCGTTCCTTTGTACCATCGTTTCGTTGACCCTTCTGTCAATTTCACCCATTTTATGCTTTTCACTAGCGTCGCGTACTCGATTACCGCATTTCCCGTCTTATGTCGTGTTCTCACGGAACTCAGAATGCTGGAATCAAACGTCGGTATCGTGGTCCTTTCTGCCGGTGTCGGCAACAACATTATCGGTTGGCTACTACTCGCCTTGAATGTGGCACTCGTGAACGCGGGTTCTGGCCTGTCGGCGCTATGGATCATGCTTGTTTGCATCGCTTTCAGCATCTTCCTCTTAATTCCCGTCAAAATTTTCATGCTCTGGCTAGCACGCAAGACTGGTAGCACGGAGAACGGCCCCACGATGTTTTATACGACCGTTGTCATGATCCTCCTCTTGGCTTGCGCCTTTTTCACCGACTGTATCGGCGTGAATGCCATTTTTGGTGTGCTGCCTAATGTCCAGTTTGTGAATGCCGTCTGACTCCACAGTAGGTGCGTTCCTTGCAGGGCTTATCGTCCCCCGGGAGGGTGGTCTTGCGATCACCCTGACAGAAAAACTTGAGGATATGGT
This sequence comes from Rossbeevera pachydermis, assembly GCA_038090155.1. NCBI lineage: Eukaryota > Fungi > Basidiomycota > Agaricomycetes > Boletales > Boletaceae > Leccinum > Leccinum pachyderme. Next base: position 10,742 of record JBBPME010000526.1, read on the forward strand.
TATAATCGTATTTCTTCCACTCGTACGTATTTTTTCGTGGTCACAGGTACCCTTTCATCGTAATTTCGTCAAGTACTTTGCGGTGTCTGGCTTGAACACGAATCTTGGATTGCTTGACGATGGTCATTTCCTTTCTTCGTTTCCTTGCTTACATTTGCTAATGCCACGATGATAGGTATCACATGGGCCTACACCATCCTCATCATTGTTGTTTCGTTTGCTGGCAAGTTCGGTGCTTCCGTGATTGCGTCCAGGGCCACTGGGTACTGCTGGCGCGAGTCGAGTGCGATCGGTGCACTGATGAGCTGTAAAGGGTCAGTTTTTGTCCCTGTATTCACCACTTTCGCCACTCACTTTCTTCGTTCTTTCCCTCTTCCTCCTTAGTCTGGTCGAGCTCATCGTTTTGAACGTGGGGCTCCAGGCAGGTATCCTTTCAGAAAGGGTCTTCTCCATCTTCGTCCTCGAAGCAGTCGTTTTGACACTTATAACCACACCCCTTGTTTCTGTATTCTATCCGCCCGAGCGCCGTGTTCGAGTCAGTGAGACCCTGCCATGCGCGAAGGGAGGCGAGGAAGGGAAAGACAAAATTGACAAAGTATCATTGTCATCAATCACGCATATAGAGCAGCCCTGGCGGTATCGGTTCACAGTCGTCTTGGACAGAGTAGACCATGTTCCAAGCGCGATGAGGCTCACGCAGCTCATTATCCCTCTACAAAACACGATCCCGTCGGACGCCACGTCGGTGACGATAACAAACGAGTCGGTGGAGAAGCTCAAGCCTGTATCCTATGCGAGCTTGAGTGTGGAGGTGCTGCGGCTAGTCGAGCTCTCTGACAGGACATCGGCGATGATGGCGATGAAATCGTCGTCCGTGGCCGACTGTGGCTCAAGCCCGGCTCACATGGACCCTGTGCTAGAAATATTCAGGACATTTGGCGAAATGATCGAGGTGACGGTGACGACGTCGCTGGCAGTTACTTCGTACGACGACTTTGCGGAGAGTGTCGGAAAACATGCGCAGAGACATGAGTCGCATATGGTGTTGCTTCCTTGGATGCCAGGGCCCGACCCGCTGATCACCGTTGATGGGGCGGACACGAGCAAGGACAAGACCGAAGATACTACAACCTCCAAGGTGAACAACCTGTCTGGCGTCCGCTTTGGAAACATCGTGGAGGCAGAGAGCGAAATGGATAAGTCCCCGTCTCCTTTGATGGACTCTGAATTCGTACGTAACATGTTTGCGCGGAGCAAGACAGACGTGGCTTTGTTCATCGACACTGGAAATCGGTCCCTCGTCAAGGGGCCCTTGCATATCTTCCTTCCGTTCTTTGGGGGACCGGACGATCGGCTGGCGCTGAACTTTGTAGTTCAGCTCTGTTTGAATCCGAAGACGACGGCAACGGTGATGAGGATGAATAAGCGAGACAACGAGGTTGTGAGAGATACTGGGAAGCCCAGGGTTTCTATGGGGCATATTGAGGGGCCTTCGGTGAACCCGGTACGTCTGTTCAACGGTCTTTGTACTGAAGTGGCCCTCTCATCCACACGTTAGACACTCCTGCGGTCGGAAACAGAGGACAGCATCATCTGGCAGAGATATGCAACGCCCAGCACATCGAACGTTCAGTTTGTTGCAGACTCCTCCATCGCACTACGACAGGCGCTTTCGCGGATCCAATTTTCGGACGCACATACGCCGACGCCAATTCATGTTGCCATCCGTCATGCGCGTGCGATCCGGGAGACGATGTCCATGACCCCGCCGCGGGTGTTGATCGTTGCTGGAAGGTCGAAACGACTGGCGAGGGAGGGCCATGACGCGGAGATGAAGCAGCTGGAGGAGGCGCACGCTGCGCGTTGGCATTGGTGCGGGTCTGGGTCTGGGCTGGAGGGAATGAGGCGAACGATTGGGGAGGTAGGGACAGCCATGGTGATCGGTGCGTCTGCGAGCGCGGTATTGGTGATGCAAGCTACACAAGCCGCTGTGGATTAGTTGGGGCGTGCTCGAGTGCGAGTGTATAAGCGGATAGAGGGGATACAAAGATGCGATTTTATTCTATCAGTTGTGTTGTATTGTATTTTTTTATAGCCAGTGGGGGGGTGCCGAATTCTGGCTGGTCCAGGAATTTCGATAGAACTATCGGGATGGGTGGCCCGGTTGCAATCCCATGGAAAGTGAATGTATCCAAACCATCCGGCGAGCGCTTCCTGTCGAGCCTACATGCATGCCAGTGATGACAGGAGTATTGTTCGCAAAGTCGACAAGTAATGAACGAGCGTTGATGCTTCGTCAAATACGATAACGATCGGCCGAGAGGTAATTTAGATGAAAACAAGCGCTCAGGGCATGTGAGCGAACATGTCCGAGTCAGTGCTCAGCGCTGGCATTCTCATGATGGCACCGTATCGAAGGCACGATAAACAACATTGCATTTAAACCTAGCAGACTTCCAACGACACTTGACGAAGAGCATTAATGGTGAATAGTGTACACAGAACTAGATGAACAAGAAGGTTATTAATATTGGTGTTGTTGAGGTCCATTAGACCAAACAAGAGCAAGCAACGCGAGACCGAATCATTCGGCCGAGCGAATGTCTCAGTCTCAGATAAGACCTCCTATTATTGGAGCAGGTCTTAGATCACTACGTAGTATGCCAATTAGTATATAAAAGAGACAACCAAAGGGGACAGGAGGCAAGAGAGGTCATACGCTCCGTCCCCGCCTCACTTCGTCTGAGCCAGCTTCCTCCGCCAAAGCGGCCATAGCCTCAATAGGTGTAACTGTGAAGTTGACAATAAGGAAGGAACAAGCTATAGGAGTGTCCGGAAGTCAGACCGAGCGGCTTTGTCATCAAAAGGCTTTTCCGATCTCCAACATGTCTGCCTCAGCATTTGACGCCTCTGCGGTGATCAAGGACGTGGAAGGTATCCTACCGACTAATCCCACCACTCCAGATTCTTGGAACCTTGCGCAGTTGTCCTTCCTTCTCATCGTAATCATTGAAAAATCAAATGGTATCTTGGACTCAAAGTACATCGATTTGACGAATGCCCAACAGCTGCTTGAAACACACTCGAACTTACGACAAACCCTCGTTACAGCATGGAACAATAAAGATTTCAGTGGCGTTCTAAACAGCGGTATTCATCTCTTCTAAATTTATGACCGTTGAGAAGCCAAGTTGATAATCCCCTAAATAGAGATCCTTCGTGCTACACCCACTAATGTCGCTTCTGCTTCACAACATAGTTCGTTCCGATTTTGTATTATTCTTGATAATCTTTCACGTTCTCCAGGAGCCGAGTCTACTCTCACGGAAGATCAGAAAGCGAAATTATTGGTTGCGATGTCAGCTCCTTATCGAGGCCTCGCCGTCAATGCTTTGTACGAATACCTCCAACGAAACGAATTCAAATTTCATGCCCCAAGGAAGGGTGAGGTAGCAGCTGCGTACTATGCAAAATTTTGTTCCGTGGTACAAAGTTCTGGAACAGGAAAGACACGCACCATCTTGGAGGTCTTTATTTCGCTCCATATATCCTTTCCGTGA
>JBBPME010000527.1:0-14301 GCA_038090155.1 Rossbeevera pachydermis
GATGCTCCTCGGAGATAGGATCACCGTATCTCATGGTATCGAGAATCTCTTTCAGCTCTTCGTTGTCTCTGAACGAGATCTTGTAGAACCGAAGGGCAGCGATAGGTACGTCCTTAAACGGCGGCCAAAACTCATTCCCCCTGGCTTTGAGGGCAGCATGCAAGTCTTCCTCTCCCAATAGTTCGATGGGAACGTTGTCATCTGGATGACCTCCTCGAAAGTAGCAAATGATTCGGTAAGGATGAGTGGGGAAATCTATCACAGAGTAAACATTATATACGTTAATTCCAGACATATAAAATTACATACCGACGATAAAGTGAAGGTGATCCGAGTTGAGCTGCGATGTGAAGGTGGAGCTTACTGTTTTCGTTCGTATGACACGCAACTGTCGACCCAAATCCGAGATGGATAATGCGCCAAGAACATCGAATTCGTCACTTTCAAGAACCACCAGATGTCTCGATCCGGCAAAGTTTCATAAGCCTGACCCGAGTGTTTGGACCACGATTCCATGATGGATTGCTGGATGGCCGCAAGGGTTGTATCTTGCGAGGCCTTTACTGAGGAGATTTTGAAGAAGGACGAGCCACGCACCCAATATGACAGTTCTAGAGGTCCGCTCATTTCTTGAGCAGACAAAGCGAGGTGTGGAGGTTGTATAGGGATCGTGTTGGTCACGGCTGACTCAGCCGTGACGACGGGCCCTTTGTCTTCCTAACTCGGACTTCTTCTTTTATTCACGAGCAGCCTTAGATAACACCGTTCAATAGCAGAGGTTGTGAGATACAATACAGAGACATCGAGCATTATGATCGTGATGTAATGCATGTTCTGAACTCGATTTCCATAAACTAATTTTCCTCGACGCCAGACGAGAGGATTACTAAAGCGGCTTCAGATGCCAGGCGCGGTGACGTGAAGCTCGGTTGCTGGAATTGCAGTGACAAAGCCAAGTACAAATACAACGGCGCCGAAAACGGAGGCGAGGCGCGTGAAGCGCTACTGTATGGTCTAGTATAAATAAAAGTTTAAACACTTAAATTATTTATGACCAACCACATACTACTATGCAAAAACGTACATACTTACCAATGTGGCCGAACCAGGTGAGACTCTGAGTTATGGTCGCGTTGCTCAGTTGATACGCATGGGATGAACACTGACTGGTCAAGTTCAATAAGTTTAATAAATGATATTACACCCCATCTTCACGGATATGTACTAGGTACCTATAGCATAAGCATAACAGCATTTTAGTTATGTAGCTTTCCTTCTTAAATACCAATCACGTCTAGTATATCATCTAAGAATCAAATACAGATTGGACCCAACGTTTACATTCATGCGGCAGTCAAACCGAGCTTCCCGCGTTGCAAGAGGGCTTTGAACCCAAAGTGGTTCTCGGAGCCAAAGTTTTCGAGCGGGCTGTACATGGTGTGGATCTGCTTGCGTGCATTGATCTCGCCGATGACATGCCTTGCTTCGTCATCGTTGGGATCCAGAATCTTGTCTAGATCCGAGTCTAATAGGATTGGGCCATTGGGGTCCGTGAGCTCACGGGGAACCCTAGCGGTGGTATGTTAGTTTCGGTAATTGCGGGGAAGAAGAAAAAAACAACATACCTTGCGATTACGCGCTCATACATCTCAGGGTTAGTGGGAGCGAACACGTTGCGGCAGAAGTCCATCGTTTTCTGCAAAACCAAGTTTAGATATCGTTGTACACCTAGTGCAATGCAGTCAACCCACGTCCAGCTCGTCACTTGACAGAGTCTTTCCAACATCGGCGGTACCCTGGATGACTGTAAAGGACATTGTCAGCAAGAAACCTAACAAGTTCGATGATGATACATACCAGGTCGGATCAAGTCGAAAGCACGATCGAAGTTATCTTCATTAACATCGCTCATCACATCAATCGATTGGTTACGGATCTGCTTATACGTTCCGAGCACAACGAGCAAGAACCTTGCACAATCACCGGTTAGCAACTCGAACCACATGCAGAATAGAAATTATGCTTGCACACCTGGTGTACGACGTGCCCACTTTAGAGGAGTGCCAGTCCTGGGCCTCCCGTTCTGTGGACAATCCACGGATAGAAGCCGAAATAGAAACTGCAGCGGAAAGTCCGCCCGTGAACGCAAGATGGACACCGGATGAGAAGAAGGGGTCGATGAAAGCTGTTTGGATGCGTAAGAATTCCCATCCATCCGGAGATCCGATAACTTACCACCAGCGTCCCCTGCGATTCGATAGTGGTCTCCTGCGTACGATGATGCAGAATAGCTGTAGTCACTTGCGCTTTTGACTGATCCGGACTTCCCCTCGTTTCTGAGAGTTGCGTTTTCCAAGAATGTAACTAGACCAGGTGATTTCTGAATCTCCTGCAAGTAATGCGCCTGCAGGCTCGGCATGCCTGTGGGATTTTGGAGCTCCTTCTTCTTGCGGTTGCTGATATCCTGATCCATGACGATCCCGACCGAAGTCGTGCCATCGTGAAGGGGAATGAACCACGACCACCCGGACTCGTCTGCAAAACGTTGTGGATAAGAGTCAACCCCAGAAGGTCTTGCAAATAGACACGGAACTGACCTGTTAGGGACTCGATCCATACGGCGTTGTCGCGATTGGTTCCTGGCATGTAGCATCCGGCGTTTTCCCAGTATCCCCAGCATGCAACGTTGTTGAGACTCTTGTTGTAGTGCCTGTTCTTGAGATATTTGGTAGACATTATGCCGTTCCTTCCAGAGGCATCCACCAAATATTCGAATGAAATTTTGCCCTCGCCACCGCTGCGCGATACCCAGGAGGCGGAAACAGGACGCTCGCCATCGAAGCTCAGCTCTGTGACTCGGGTCTCTTCGACTACCGTTGCACCGTTCTTGGCTGCGTGCTTGAGAAGCAGATCGTCGAACTCCTCACGGATCTGTGGCATCAAGATGGTTTATCGGTGTGCACGTCTGGACATGAACCCCATGCTTACAACGTTCCAAGCTCCGTTGTTGGGATCCAACCCAATGAAATCGGTGTCTGCAAATACGTTAGGCGACGGATTCAACTATGAATTTGTGGGAAACTAAACACTTACATCCTTCTCGTTTATGCTGGTTGAGTTTAACTGCAGCGCCGGGCTGAACGTAGGTTCAGCTATGAATTCGGTGGATCACATTGGACATGGCATCCCGCCACCACATACCTTGACGCAGAACCCATATTTCTTCACGTCTTCCTCTGCATCAATGAACCTCAAGAATGGCCGAACCGATGGCAATAGACTTTCGCCGATATGATATCTGTTTGACACGGTCAGGGGATTCATCAAAAGATCGAGTGGGGGACCGACCTCGGGAACTTGGACGCCTCGAGGAGCACGACCTCAAACCCTTCACGTGCGAGAGCAGCAGCAGTGTAGCTACCAGAGGGACCACCTCCGACCACGAGAATCTGAGCTCTTGCAGGCTATGGTGGATGAGTGAGACGATAATGAAAAGCTCAACAGAGAAGAACACGTACAACTGATGCAACGACCATTGTGTGTGTGTATGTGTGAGTGAGAGTGAATGTGTTGAGTGAATTATGCAAGAAAACAGGCAAGCAGCTCACCTTTTAACTATTCCCTGGTTGCTCCATCGGGTAGGGGTAGTATCCATGTCCAGAAAGATCGGGTGGCAGAAAACCAGCGAACGGTAGTAGGAAACTCCGTTGGGAACTGCACGCCACGCCATGTTCCTGGCGACATGTCCGGCGAAATTTCAAGACGATGGTGGGCATCACAGGATTCGTAGTGATGGATGCATGCCCATTTCTCAGCGTCGTAGATAGGGGGGACCGCCATGCCATGCCGGCAACCAGCGTCTGTTTCCACGTCCCATCAAATATTCCGTGATCGCATAAAGTTATGATGGAGGAGGAATCCCCGAAATAGGCTGATACGGGTACGCGAGCTCTGTACAAATGTTTATCAGGAAGTTATCTAATACATTGGTTTGAATATGAACGCACTCTTCAGCTCGAAAAAAAGAACGGAAATTTTCTCTAGCCGTAGGCTCGTGCTTCGAGAAGGCCCACAGCAGGGTGATAAGTCGCATTCGGTGTTTATAGTATCAATGTACTCAACAAGTCAACGCTCGGGCGGCATCTAGCATGCTACGACGCAGCGCCACGGTGCAGCCAGTGCGCCGCTCTAAACGAGGCACTATTAGGCGAAATATAATATTGCAAAAATCAATTTAACTCCTGGACCTAGGATATCCCCGCGGAGTAGCGTATCTGCAGTGTAAACCATAGCCATGTCCATATCGCATTGTTGCAAGCGAATGCGCCTGATGCGGTGTAGGGGAGACGAGGTACATATGGCTGTGGAATTTGGTCTCATCATCTCCATCATTATCCATATCGCAACACTCACCGCCACCTATAGCAAGGCTGTTAAGCCCTTCGTGCCAATCTAATAAAATTAGTCATCTTCCTTACTCGGGTTGGCGGCGAGTGGATACAGTAAGGCTGAGATGTCAATGAAGCGCTGCAACGCATTTCTTCGCCAACCAACGTGGGAATTGTTTTGCAAAACCATGATAGCTGGTGAATGACCTTACTAGAACCATACTGGATTCTCAAGCCTCGGGGATGACTTCCTTTTCCCAACCAGCCACGAGTAAATGAGAAAGTACTTCGACTTCAATGAGAAAAAAAGCACATGTGTCCGAGGAAGGACTAACTCCACCTCTGAGAATTTGCGCATGCTGCCGAACTGTGGGCCGATGGGCCGAAAGTTGACATTGATACTGAAGGACAGACTGACAGTCTACTTAGCTTACACCGATTTTTACTCGTGATTTTAACAAACACTGAAGCCATCAAATTAATGCGACTTGCAGGCCAGAATTTCTCCTCTTAGAGCTAGGATAAATAACATGATGCTACTACATTATGATAAATATATACTTGCGTAAAATATTCGGGTGTAGTCTAAAGTTACTCGGGTTTCTGAGCACAGAAGATGTTGAACATTATCTTCGATCCAGGCATGTTGTCCCATTCCTGCTCCATCTCATCGATGAGCGAGTCAAAGTCAGGCGAGGACATGATCTTCTCGTTCACCACCGGATGCTTCAACCCTCTATGCACTCCAATGAAGCTCTCGCGTGCTTCAATGCCCTCATCTCCTGCCCACTTCCCCACACTCACTTCGTGTTCCTTCGTACCGATCTTGACGAACCCTGCTTCATGTAGTAGGTCTGGGATTTTTCTGGTGGGTTCCATAAGTAACCCTCGTTTCTCCATAATACGCCCAAGAACCGCTTGGCATCTATCGGTCGCGTCTCCGGAACGACCATGGTTGGTTTCCACCAACTGAACCCAGCCTCCAGGCGAGAGCACTTTGTAAATATTGTCGATGGCAGTTTTCCAGTCCTCCGCAGATAGTCCGGCTATCAGCAGACGCTGGTTGACCAGTTTGTACGTTCTTTCGCTCCATTCACCTTCGAGCTTCAGTATATTGCCTCCGGACAGATGTATCCTAGATGGGGCATCATCGTTTAGGACCGGGAAAAGCTTTTGAGTGATGTCGATTCCATAATAGTGGAGATCTTCTTTACCAGTGAACGCGGCATGGCAGTCCACCAACCAACAAGCTTCAATCACAAATCATAAGATTACAAAGGATGGTGAGCAAGAGCCCGCGCACCTGTACCCGTTCCCGAATCGAGCACTGCATCATCATCGTTGAACGTCAAGGGAGCAAAAACAATATCGCCGAACGCCCTTCTCAGGACACGATTTTGCAAATCGAGTCTATACAATCCCGGTAAGCCAGCATCCTGTCATAATCATTCCTTGACACATACCTGTCACTCTCGCGCTTATCGGAGGGTAAAATATAACGCGAGGTGGACCAAGTAGTTGCCGGTCTGTCTTGAATTGTGCTAGTTTCCGTGATCTCTAATGTCTGCGGAAAGTAAGCGCGAAATGCCGCATGAACTGAACGTACAAATGACGTACAACGGACATGGCTAAGAAATATTACTCTGGGCCAGGGTCTGTTGCGAGGGTTTTTATAACGACTGAAGTTGGTGAAACCAAATACATAGCCCTTTTTCCAAGTCAGTTTTCGTGGTTACAAAGAACTTCGGTAGAGAGAGCTGCATGTCGTGAAAATATTCATCCCGGCAGCCGGCGTGGCTGATGCCACTGCGGCAGTGCTTTACCTACTGCCTTTCAAGCTTCGCTACGGGTTGAATCCGATTGATATCACGAACCAATTTGAAGGTGAGCGGCTGAACTTTGCAAAGATCGGCCATTCGAGTCAGTTGATACCATCGGATCATTTGAGTCATTGTTAAAATTAACAAATGTCACACCTGAGATCATTTTCATTTTAATGCGAGGCTGAAGGACATGGAGGAAAAAATTGTCGCGTGTGAATTCTATTTTTTTTCATTTCGTTTTGTTTTCTCATTGTTATCCTGTTATCCACGCCATTGGGCAAGTGTTGTATACCAATGTCGTAAAGGCTAGAGCCCGAGGCCCGAGGAGACGCGTCAGTGCTTCAGCCACCGCGAAAGCACATTGTACTCCATATTATTGTCATCATAGCCTTGTCATAGCCAACATACCGTAACCACCCTCCCGGTGATTGGCGCATTGCCATCCTCATTGGAGGCATGCATCTTTGATCGCAGTGAGGGGAAACTGACTTGGCGCGACTACCACCCCATTTTCCCACTCTCATACTGTTCTCATCAATTCGTGGTTCAGTAGAAGCTCCGTCACTATCGAATATTAGTTATTCCCGTATGATCGCAAGGACAAGGACATGAGTGAATACGCGGGTCTGACAGTGCGAACTCTCGCAGACCATCCTTCTTGTGGGACGCAAAATGCTGGTGCTGGGAAGATGTGCATAAGTTTGCGAGATAAGTTCCGGTTACTTGAGTCTCATTAGCATGGTGGGTATGAAGGGTTCGCTATTAGATTTTTTTGTTTCAGTATGCGATGGGTTCGGATCATAACTCATAGACCCATTGGTGCTGAAACAGCCTCGCCATTTGAATAACCTTTCCGAGAATGTAGGCTCACTTGGCATAGGCAAGGTTCCATCGGGTTCCAAGCAGTATGCTTAACAGGTCTTCAATTTCCACTAGTGACTGATGGGAGACTCGGAACAAAGTCTGGAGGTCGGAAATTTCCGACTGGTGTTTATTGCCGATTCCGATTCTGAGTCATAACTTTATTTACATACATAGCTTTTAGCTACTATGGAGGTTCCGCCTCGCTGCGGTCGGTTTCGCAGTATCTAGCGCACCATATTCCCCCCTATGAAGTGGACGATCTCAGCCACAACACAACTCTGATTGTCGTAAAACAGTGCATGGCCTGCACGCGGAACGACCACAACTTTCTTGTTCACGAGCACGCTCCCGAGTTCCTGGACTACCACCCCGTTGTTGAGTTGGGCATCCTCTGCTGAATACAGGATGAGAAACGGAAGTCCAGCTTTTCCGGCGGCGAAAAGTCCATCTGGGCTTTGTGGCCTTGACAACGCAATTTTCATACTCTCGACGCCGATATAACCGGTAGAACCGACCCACGAGGCCATGGTGGAGTAGTCCACAGCGTTGGGATCCATGAGCGTGGAGTGGACGAATTTGATCTTGAAGTCCAAAACTGTCGTTACGTCGGACGAAAAAAGACCCTCGCTGAGCTCTCCGATTAGTGGCTTGGCGAGCGGCTCCATGATAGGACCGATGTATGGCAGGGCTGCCGCATATATGACGCCGCTCAAAGGTGCGGGCGCGACGTGTTGCAGGACATCCGCCGCGATTGTGGCTGAGGTGATTCATCAATATTTTGTGACTCGTAATGCATCGCTATGGTGACATACCTCCGAGGCTCCTGCGAGTTCAAAGCACACAGCCATGAGCCCGATGGAACGGCACGCCAAATAAACCTTCGCTCACCAACCAAATAGGTAAGGCTTATCCAGCTTAAAAGCCTTTACGACGGCGATAAAGTCTTGGGCATAACGGATTGACTCGTGAGCCTCTGGATTCAAGGGTTTGCCGCTCCAGCCGTGCCCTCGCATATCGTAGCTCACCTGGGATGAGAACTCAACATCGCACAGGCATTAGTATAGAGAAACGTACGAGGTATGCGTTATCAAGGAGTGTGGGGTCTTGAAACAATCGTTCGAAAACGATCGACGAAAGCCCGAAACCGTGGATGAACATGACGCTGGGCAGCGAGGGATTTCCGACTGCTTGGGCATATATTTCTGTACCATCTTCTGAGCGGACACGCTTTTGCTCACGGGCGGGGCTTTGGTTGGTCATTGTCTGTCTAGCTTGGTGAAGGCTTTGGCAACGCCCAGAATCACCAGCAGCATCTCCGATAAGTTTATATCTCCTTAGATCACCCACGGCTGTGCGGGTCTCTGTCTGGGGACTTTCTCCTTGAAACGAGCTGATCAACTACTCCTATATGTATTATCATGTATTATTGATCATTTAGTCAGTGATATCCCACTCGCGGGTAGTCCATTCTCTGGGTCTTTTGACGGGTCTGCGCGAGACAGATGAGTACACAGCCGCCCCATCAAGACTCATGGGGATGTAACATGTGCCGTTCATCAGAAATCAGATGAAGGAAGAAGCTATGGCCTTGAAACAGCCCCCATCAAGATGGTGCGACGATAAATCGGACACAGACATAGGGCGCGAGGCGCTCATTATAATTAGAGCAGACAAAGAGCTTACGGCAAAGTTCATATCTGTGAACTGTCGAAATTCTGGTCTAACCGGTTAATTGGCGCAGAGCTCGAGGTCCTGTATTTACCAACTTTGAGCCGAGAGTGCGGAGTGAACATCATGATTCATGCTTAAAGATTGCATGGGTCCTGCCATCAGGCGCCTTCCATCTCTGCCTCCCTCATTGTGAATCTGCGAATGGGTGGAATAACGATCCAACAGGCGGAAGGTAAGCGGGGCGCCCCGCCGTGAACATTACAATGTGGATACATCGTACTAACGAACGGGTGAAGTGGTTAGCGTGGTCCTCCCCATTGTTGCGGTGATCGTAACTACATTCCGTCTGATAGAGCGTGCGCGTCAGAGGCGCCTGTGGTTGGACGATCTATGGGCAGCCTTTGCCATGATGTTTATGATTGCCTTGTTGGTGACGAACGCGTTGTACTTGTATGACTTTGGTAATGTCTCCCTACTCGTGAACGCTGCGTTAGCTGACCCACCAACAGCTTCATATCCACAAGGAAGAAGGGTGGCATTATATTACATGTACGCTTTTTCAAACGGACTGGGCATGGTTGCATACTCAAGAACATCATTAACCGTATTAGGGTCGCGCAGTTTTTCTACTCAGTGGTATGGTGCGACGACGCTTCTTTCAAGAAGTTCACCTTCACGTTCGCAGAGAGGCTAATATTGATTGATTTTCTAGGGCGTCTAGGATCTCCATCATGTTTACGATCGTGCGATTGGCGATCAACGTCACACTAAGAAGAATGTTGACGCTGTTCGTCGTCGCGTTTTTAATCGCATGGGTGGTCCTCTTTGCGCAAGTCTTCTGGACGTGCGAAGCGGAACCCGGTTGGAAGACACAGCCACGTCCACAGTGCGATCTGGGCAGAAACGTCGCCATCGCACAGATTATCAGTAAGTCATTGAGGAGGAAAGTATCGAACGCCAGACATTCTGACTGGGTTTCCATTACCATCAGCCGACGTGATAGGCGACTTCATCTTGATCGTAGCGCCATTCCGTCTAATCTATAAGGTCAGACTCAGTCAACACCAGAAGATCCGAATCCTCTCCATCTTTTCGACATCTGCTATTACGACCGTCGTCAGCCTCACGCACGCGTATTATGTGTTTGCCGATGGTGGGCTTAAGGAATCCTTAGCTGCTATGGTCGAGGTAGGTTTCCTCCAGCTTTCGGGCCAACGGATGACGTAGATCGCCTTCTGCAGGTGTCTACCTGCTTGATTGTGGCAAACCTGAGCGTGGTCGTCGCGTTCCTCTTCCGCATTAGCACTGAGGATTCCCAGTCCTTCACCCCGCAGCAAATGAGGTCGATCATCACGTTTGGCTCGAAACCGATCCGTAAGAAACCAAAGCAGGAAACTGTAATCGGGGTTGAGACTACGACGATAATGCTGGAAGATTTCAGCACATACCATAGAAGGAGTGGAGAGGAAACAGAAGCTGAAAATGGGGTTGAAATGAGAGCCAGCGCCCAGGAGAAGACCTCGAAACCCGCATTGTTATCTGAAGTTTGATGATATCCATCATGTCTTGTACGTTTTCTCTCTGCTCAGTTACCGCATAGCCGGACCATTATTATCGTATAGTTTACGATTGACATTCATGTAACCTATACGCATTATCCCGGTATCATCGCCGTGGTAGCATATTTCAAAATGCAAAAAGGTGTCATTCTTGCGTGTGAGGCCTGTGCTGTTGCTCCGCGCGAGCCCCACCGGGATGGCTTGGAACAGTACACCAGCATGGGAAACAGAGGTGTTGAGTGTGTGAAGAGATCTTGGCGAAAATCGCAGGCTAGTTTATCGTCATGCCTCGTAAGATATTATCGTCAGGGATAACTCTTTCTGCGAGATTCTAGTCCCGTTCAAACCCAACCTGCCTTCATCCGTGCGGCTGGGTCGCACAGGACCGCAAATTTGTTTGCCCTCTACGACCGCCACGCCACGTGGAATCGCTGTAAGAGACATACCGAAATGCCCTGGTTCTGGATAGCATCGGTCGGGCAGAATGGGCTGCATCAGTATTTAATGTCGACTGGAATGTGGTAACCCGCATTTAAAACGAGTGGAAACCTTTTAGGGCAATGTTGGATGCTGTTGTGTGATTATTGATCGGCCACCACGGACGAGATCTCCATAGATCGCAGGTCTTTCGCTCCCCATACCCCACGCATAATTATGGACCGTTGTGTGTGTAAATCAAACCGCATACAGCCACAGGCTACGGCTTGAATGTTGTTACTCGAGGAAGCGGAGTGTGGGGATAACTGATCGGACCGATCCGAGATCATGGTGTGCGGACTCCAGGATAAACTGAATAGCAATGTAGGACCAGCTTCGTCATTTCGATCAGTTCGGCGATGAGGATAAGACCGACCGGAGGGTCGCGCAGCTGAATCATGTTACGAGATTTGCTGTATGGCGAATGATTTGGATGTGACTATATTGAACAGAACGTCTGCCTCCAAATATTTAGCAAGTGGACTGCTGGAGTAAATGTCAAGAAGTGGTACGCGAGTTCGGACATGGTCTCGAGTGGCCTGCAGGTGTGGGTTGGTCCAGTGCCAGAGTCGGGAAGTAAAACAAAGTGTGGCAGACTAAACGGTGCCGTTGCCAACGAATACTCGAGAGGTCACTTTCAATGATAATGGACAACTATGTACCTCCTGTGACAAAGGCCCATCCATATTAGCGATTGTACTAGCAAAGCGCCACGAGGGCTTCTTTAATATACCATCCTTCTCATCGATGTTCATCGACGTTTCCCGATCCCGATCCTGTGATTCTCCGGGGTCGTTCGAAAGCGAGTGGTGTTTTCCAGGTCTTGACACAACAGCCTTTGTGGGATCAGAGCTAGAAAGGCGGAGGAACCGAAGGAGTTGCAAGTACCCGACCTCTTTCTGGTCCCATCGACGAAACAGTTCGGTGGTAGGTTCGTGTGTGAGATCGGAGACTTCTTTCCGTCGAGGGTGGGGCATGTCAGTTCACGCTCGCCCAGGGCCTGTATTACAGGTGACGGACGAAAACGAAACGAAAAACAACCACAACGTACCAATCCCGGTTCTGTATTCTTCACTCTCCCTCAGCTTGATCTCCTCTAACTTCACTTCCTTGGTGCTCTTCGGCCTGCCCTTACGCCGTGCTCGGCGTCGTGTCATGTTAGCCATACATCACGAACGATGGTGTGTAGATCTTCGAGAGTGAGAACGCCCTCTGGGGCCCAGCGCGTGAAAAAAGAAACCATATACGTCCACTGTGAAAAAAAACAGAGTGTTACACCGTCTTCCATATGGCGATGGCAACATAGAATGTAAAAGTAAAAGTGACAGACGACAGCCTAAGACGACTCAATCGGATCGGATTCCGATCAACTTGGCATACACTGACCTTGCTGGGCATGTATTTTTGAACCCTTGGCGAGTTTTTCGGAGGTGGGTGCGACCTCCTTAGGCTGCTTTTCGGGAGTCTGGGTGAAATATTTTGTCTTTTCTCGGAGGTGATTTGGTCATGGTGCTAATATAATCAGGAAGTCTCCATAATAAAAAATATTTACAGACCTCTTGCCCCTCTAGCTCCTGGGCCAAGTTCAAAACCATCCAGCCAGAATAGGACGCACCGCTGCTGTTCTGTGCGCTTCACCGATACACCCCGCGCGTGCGGTGGACGAGCGCAATCGGCGAGGAGCTCAACCGAAAGAAAGACACGACGGAATTGCTCGGCTCTGGACGTCAATCCGCTCGCACGAAGAGTTTGGGAGAAGCTTGGAGAAGTGGAGGTGACGAGTCGAATCGAACAGCTTGTGCTTCATGATCGGTCTCAGAAGTAAGCGGCGCGGGCGTGGTCCACTACGTACGAGCAACCGTGGAAGAGCGTTGCGTTGCAGGGTGCCGATGATGCATGATGATGGACGGATTTTTGATGGCCGGAATGGTGAGGTCGAGAAGAAGCAGTGACAGAAGCCAAGGTCTTCTACTGCAGACTCCTAGACACTGGAGAACTGGAACTTACTGGATAATAGGTCGAAAGAGGGTATGGCTTTCCGGTAGCCTCGGTTTTGCTCAACGTTGTGCAACGAAGTATGGATACAACATCTTCATAATCGCACGCCGAGCTGCACTGGTTAAGTTTCCACGCGTTCAGGATCTTTCTGTGAGTCCCCATTTTCAAATCATATCGTTTCACCTTTTTAGTCTTCCTCTTAGTGACGATTGTGAGTGGTGGGAGCTCACTGACGAATCTCATGGTGGAATACCTATCATCAACTAAAACGGGGGAGATAGTATGGAAGCGCCTGAATGGGTTCGACATTCCCTTGACTATCATACAAGTAACTCCTTTCTACTATCGCTCTCTCTGTCGTCATCTCTCCCAGATCAGAAAGGTATCGAACAGCAACCAGGTCACAACGCTCGACCGCCAAGTTCATGGCAACGTGAAGGTACAAACCAGTGGCATTGACAAGAATACCTGTCATGTCTCAGGTGACGCAGATCCGCGACAACAGCCTTCTCATCCGACCATTCTCCGTGGCGGATCGCTATATTGACGAGTACGAGTCCCGCTAGGAAGCCACTCTCCGCCTGTCAGACGTTCTGTTACCACGACCACCATGACCAGTCGAATGGGTAGACGGCCTGCGGTCGCCCAAATGGCATACTCCCCACCGGTTCTCGTAAGCCATGCTTGCCCCATTCCACAAATGACAAATCGACTCCCAAGGGTTGGGAGGAACCGAACAACGATGGCACTAGTAACAGTACGGTGACAGACACCGAAGATGGGGCCCCATTGCGAATGAGAGCCAAGTCTTCTTCATATGTGCCATATAGACCACCAGCACCACAATGTTTGAACGCTGCGGTGGAGATGCTCTCATTATCGGACAGGAGATCAGCGTCGGATCATGGTCACCTCTTTACACCTCATCCAAGTCCTAATTCGGTCGCTGCAGAAAGTAGTGAACCGCGTTCGAGCATGAGTAATTCAAAGTCGAAGATGAAGCGCGATCGCTGCACAGCACGTTTGAATGAAACGGAGTACGTCATCGGTGAACGGCAAGACTGTCAGTAACACCCTTGGCAGCACTTTTTCGAGGTCGCTGATCTCTTTCAGACCTATTTCCTTATTGAAGCAAAATAGGTCTCTGAGACCCGACTGCGATTTTTGCCTTGCTCTCAATTCCAATTATAGCATGGTCAGTCCGAGAGTAGTCCCCATGTGGTCCCCACAGCCTTTCCGCATAAAGTAGTAATACATCTCAGAGCTCACTCGAGGTGCGCTAGATGTTTGCCAGTCCAAGAGTAGTCCACCCGCGGTCCCATAGCCTTTCTTGCGTATGCTATGATACCTCTCGCGGCCCTCATTCAAAGCACATTCTATTTGGAACATGCCAATTCCAAAGCATTCCTCATATTTTGATGTCCCTCTGACACTTCGTCTCTCACCATCGCTCATCATTGCCTTTGGTGACGAAAGATAATGCGACAATGATGAGACAGTGGCTCAAACAGCTCAAATGGG
>JBBPME010000528.1:0-14205 GCA_038090155.1 Rossbeevera pachydermis
ATTCCAATGACGTGTCATTGTGACAGCGAAGTCACATTTTGTCACGCATCACCGTTGTGCATAGTAATGATAATGCATTAGGGTTTGGTGGGTCCCGACTCTATGCATTATGAGCATATCAACTGTATCATAATTTATCTACCAAATGTTTCGAGATTTTTTTGTAGTTTATATGACAGGTGGTTCCGAAGGTCGGATGCCTACTAGTACCTGTGTAGTGGTTGCGTAACGACGTCGGAGTAACAACTTCGAGGTCGGTTCACATGAGTCGTTTCTCTTTCGACCGCGGACCATTGGTGGACACTGGAGAAAGTTATCTGATCCCGCCACGTCAGAAATGGACCGCTTTTCTGATAAACAACGTCTAGGGAACTACAGGTGTGTACCCATGTACCAATATGTAGGCAGGATCCACCTTGCAGAAATTGAAGAACCGTTGTATCGCTAGCAACTGCACTTAGAAGCTTTTTCGTAGGGTCTTCAACCTACAAACTCCATACGGCACATGTACCATACTACTCGACATAGTAGTCAGGCATGTCTAATTGATCTTCCGGCAGGTAAACATTCAAGGCTTCCAATTGATGACCTCCTTCCGCTCATTTCCTGGAAAAACACCGGACGCACAATATTATTTGCACACCGTGGGGAATTTCAGCGCCGCTCAGTGGCAGCTCATACAAAACTATTATCGGAAATATCCAGAATATCATTTACTGTTTTTCATCAGGTCCCGTTCCAACCTTTGTCTGTGCAGTATCTGCTGTTCGTTCCTTGATTCACGGGAAATTTGAAATGTTAAAATTTACACTAGCTCTCACTGCTGCCATCTCGGGGCTGGCACAATAATAACCTACGTTTTACTAGGTCACTTCCGCTGGTAATGTTTTCTTTGAATCTGGTGTATAATAAACCAAGTGCTTGTGCAGTGCTCCTTTTCCCTGACAAAAGAATATATTTCCTTAAAGTTGAGTTACTCTTGAAGTGGTTTCCTACGAAGAGATTGTTTATCAAGATAACAACCACATCACGAAGGGGCTATATCAGGAACGGGGCGGTGTCTGTTAGGTCAATGAAACTCGCGTTGTCTCTCGCCATCGCCTTTGCTTATGTGATAAGGGCATAAGCATTTCGGTATTATAAACATCCTCTCCATCTCTTACTCTTTCATTTGCACTCCTCTGTCATTTACCCATGTCTGGTACGGTTGTGACAGATATTAATGCAGATTATGGACCCCTCATTTTGGGGGGATTGTTTACGTTCGCGTGAGGATACTGATCTCCTTCAACATACTGATGAAGTATTAATCTCCCACAAATTTTGACAGTTTTTCTGGATGTGTCAGTATGCAGTTTATTATGTACTGGCAAGTCTACCCAGAACTTGAACGATAGACGACAAATGCCCTTGTGAGTGCCGCAGATTTACTACGCTTAACACCTGAGCATTTTGGTTATTTAGGTGATAGCAGTATGGTGCGTTTTGAACTTGTCTTTCAACCTTGCAACAGTTGGAGATCGACGGATTGTCAGGCTCCTCGACTTGTGTCATTCTGCATTCGTGACTGTTTCTGTTTGGGATTCGGTGATTACTCATTATGGTGATTTAAGTGCAGTTGATGACATCCCTTGGTGAGTGGTAGTAATAACCATATTGAAAATAAGTCATAGCTGATGGTGGTATGTTGCATAGGAGCATCAGGGTACGTTTTACCACCCGGAATATATGGCGTATCTATAATTAATAAAGTGATTCTAGATGACAATCGAGTTGACGGTACGCCGAGATTCCTCGCGTTTTCCAAGAAACGTATTCTAATATGGGATGCCAGGCAATGGTTACATTCCTGGCTCAAACGTGAGTTCCCATCTCCTTGTATATTAAGCATTTCTATGTTGATGACTATGTCTGCTAGCTTTTTAGCTTATCGCATCTACAGATGTTGGCATAATGCGTTCCAAAAAGTTGTACATCTCAATGACTGACAACATATATATTCACATAGTGCGAAGCAACAAGCTGACGGTAGCTGGTCCGGTGGCAAGTATCACTAGTGGAAAGCTACTATGTGCTTATCTGACCAAGCCATAATACAGTTTATTATCTCATTTGTGCGGCTCGGTACGCGTTACTCTATACATCATTGTATGCTACTGATATCTAGTTATCTATAGTCGCCGCAACCGGTTAGAGCTTCCATGTCGTTTCCCATGCAGCTATTGACTTGTCTCTTGTAGTGACTATGGTCGAAATGTAAGCTTAATACCTGAACAATACGAGCCAGGCTTCCTCATTTTATCAGGATCAAATTAAAACAGTACAGCCTCCTGGAAAGCCCTTTCCCAAAGGTTTGTTCATTTAATTTCATACCAGCGATGCTGATTTTCAATCAAACCTATAGTCGGTATTCACACTGGGAATGTGCCTCTCCGCCCTTGCTGACGTTGTAATCACCATATCACTTTTCTATTTGTTGCGATCGAAACGTTCATTGGTGGAAATGTATGCTGTTTTCAGTGGACTGCCAGAATGGCAGCGTTTACGTCTATCTCAAGCGCGAATCGTGTCGTTGATTTCCTGACAGTGTGGACGATCGAGAATGGTTCGGCCACATGGTGAGCGTTCACTGCAACGGTACGGCTGTGATTCTAAACTGCGATGGTGTTAGTCTTGGTGCGGTTGTAACTATAATCTGCGTAAGCAGCTCACCGCATTGAAATTATGGCCAATGACCCGACATCTGCCTGATGATCATTAACAGTGGCTCGCGATTCCAAGCAACCGGACATTTATTGGGCTCCACTTTGTCGTCGCGAAACGTTCGTTGACCAGTACCTGCTCGACTTCTTACACTTGTTCACCTATCAACCCACATAGTCTACGCTAATTCCCTTTTTGCAACGTACGTCGGCCACCTCTTTCTCAGGTGAGAATGAGAATGACAGCCATTTACTTCTTTCTGATAGTTTAAAATGCACGTATCAAGATTCGCAAAATCTGGCATCAAGCCACCTCCCCTGAAGTGCTACGGCCCATCACTATAGTGCCTGATAATGTTTTTATAGAAGGGAACGAGGAATCCGGAGCTATGAGTCCGACGAGCCCGAGACGGCATTCCGTAAGTGGTCGTGTGGGGTCCATGGATTGCTGGCGATTTTCCTACTTGATTCTCTGTTGCTATCTTCCCATCACTTTCTCACACCCACACCTGCCGTGTTTTCAGACCAATCAGTTCGCGCTTCAACCCTCCGACAGGAAGCACCCTGAATCGGTTCATCTCCTTTCAATCTATCCCCTCTTGCACCCATTCTCATTCGACTTCTCTGTTCTCTGTCCTCTACTACTTCCTGATCCTTCGTTCTTCTGTCATAAGATGAAAGTGACCGGAGTACGGACAGTCGATACCAAATACGAAAACGAAAATGGCGTGCACGTGATAAGCGAGATTTCAGAACTCGAGCACGAAGAGCCACATCATGCATGAGGTGACGACGACACATATCCTTTCAGGGTAACTTCAAGCCAGTCGAACGAGCCAAATACTCGGGGCCTCCGTTAGGTTCATTTTCTCACGCTTCAGCTCTTGTATTTTTTTATTTGTTTGGCTGGGCATGTATCATGTCTACACTCGTCTTCGTTCCAGGGAATAATGTCCTTGGAGAGGTATGGACATTCATATCCATCAAGCTTAGACGTAGAATGCCAAAATGCGACAATGTATTATGAACTGTCTAATTAGCCTCGCCAAGTTTCCAGATGATGATTGGGGGGTATAAATGTATGTGGTGAGTTGCTGAGATGTGCTTAACGAATGCGCATACCAACTTGAATGGAGTTGCAAATAATAAAAAATGGGTAGCGTGAAGGTGGACATAGCCGTTGTCTTTAAATCTGAAGACGAACATAAAATAGTGAGTAGGGACAGTATTATGCTGAAAAGATAGGTAAGTACCACTGTAGACCAAGATGACGTCGTCAACATTAAAACGAGCAGGTAAGGTATACCAAAGGAAAAGTTCTGCTTTATAAGATGACGATGTATCGGTGCGCAATAATTATGCATTCTATTATGAATAGGCCGAACCCTCGAAGAAGAAACGTCCTTCATGGAGGTGGGTTGCATGGGAATGGTTCCTTCATGAGAGTGACCCGAATACGGCCACAATGGTCACAAGCAATGCAGGCAATCCGCCAGCATGCCTAGTCCACAACAGATCCCTCTGCATGAATACTCTGTTCGTCCTTGTGGTCGACCCGTCCGAGTGCGCATCGTCACTACCTGTCAAACCCACACCATTGGGCTATGGAGCGCACGAATATATCGTACGTTGTCACGTAATTATGTCGAATAAGGAAAAGGGGGATGTCAGTTTGGAGATGGGTCCAAGGGTACTCTAATTTAATACCAAACAATGACCAGTCGACTTACGCAGAGATGGATAGGGTATGTGTACAGTCCGATAGGCCGTTGTAATGGGCAGTCAATCTATTCTTCATATACTCCAATGTGGCAGAATCATCCGCCGTTAGCGGCGTCCAGCCAGGGATCCATGGGGTGCGACCCGTCCACACCGACCTCATCAAAAAATGCATACATAAGTATCTCCAAGATACCAGGGATCTGTGCCCTTAACAGATCCCGGGGGTCAGGGAACAGTCGTTTGCAAGGCCATGGTCCAATGTGTATGGCCAGTAACCATTCGTGTTCGGATCGATGACGGGAATAGAAGAAGTAGTGGAGGAATCAATCATACAAAAAGCCAGTTGCAGCAAGCAGATGAAAATTTTCGTTGGTGTAATTGAGGAAGGGTGCACAAGGACCCTCAATGGCGTCAAAAGGGATTCCCGTGAGAGCGTTGAGGGCAATCAAGTTACCATCGATCTCTGACGCAGGTGGGGAACCAACATGAGTCATCCTGAATGCAAAACTTAGTACAATGATGTTCGAGTCAACTAGGTAATTTTACATACGTATGGTCTGCAATTTCATTTCCTGCAGCATACCAATCCGTGACGAGAGTGTAGTTGGTGTAGTTGAGTGACGTGAAATAAGTCATTTTTAGTGGACACCCGTCGGGGTTCTGGCGATGCGCAAGGAACTGATTAATAGCATCGAGGGTGTAGGACTGGACCGCGTCATCTGCACTGAACACGACAAACTGTGGAAGCTTAGTGTAGGGGCACGTCATAGAGTGAACACCAGCATGAAGGAATAGTAACGCACAAGGCTCGTGCTTGCGCAATTGCACTTGGGAGGTTGGCAGCTGTTAGGATCGCAGTTTCCTTAAAACCCTTACCATCAGTGCCGCGGAGGTTCAGGTAAGTGTCTGATCGTTAATTCTGCCTCTAGAGATTTGGGAGCCAAAGGTGCCTCTAAATTTGTTGCAAAGGTGCTTCGAAGATTCCGCCGGTACGTAACCCACGTGACATGCAAGTTTAAAAGGCGCGGGTAAAAATTCAAGTTGGATTTAGCAAACGCACTCATGTCAAGTTACAGACCTCGCCTTTATCGTGGTTTGTGCCAAAGTAGTGCGGAGAATATCTGGCACGTCTTAGTGCTATGTCATCTTTGCTATCAGTAGAGATGCAGGCCGGTGGTCCCTACACTCATCTATAGTTGTACGTCATTTCTGAAATACAAAAGCCTTTTAGACCTTGGTTGGTTTCAACATGATGTCATGACATTGTGACCTCCTAACTTTTACGCTCACCACCAACCATTAAGCCGCCCAACGCTAGAAAGACATGACCAAACCACGCTCAGGCGGTGCGATGATGTCCAAGGTGGGCAACCCCCAGATATACGAGGACCATGAACAACGGTATGTTTCTCACCCTCAGGCCAAGCCTGACACCTCCTACCTTTCCGACTTTGTGGTGACAGACCTCCCACCGGGAAAACGGACCACAACCCACCTAAGAAACATGTCCCTGATCAATGGCACATCGATATCGGCCAGCTGTATGTCCATTGCCCTCCGTCTCATCATCCCTCATGTGTCTGGCGACTGACCCCCTCCTGTAATTTCACTTGACCGCAGGGATGAGCGTGAGATTGGGGAGAGGATGGCGGAGGCGCATCAGCATTCCCTGGACATCGCCCATGGACAGGGAACGATGAGTCCGGGTGCAGACCCTAAGGTGGATCCTTTGGGACCAGCAACGTTCCATGGCAACGAGCCATCAAAGGGTGCAAAGATCGACGCGGAGATCATGGCTGAAGAGCACGAGGAGTTGAAGCGGAAGGGCAAGGCATGAACCGTTAGTGCTTGGGGTTAGCATGCTATTCTTGGCAATATGCCATGGTCGATTTTTTTTGTACGATAATGCATTTAGTACTTGTACTATTACTACATCCTATGGATGGTCCCCCTTCACTTGGAGTGGAAATGCTTGGCTTTCCTACATCCGCATGCTTAACAGTCTCGCGCCTTAGATCGATTATCCCGTGCACAGCAGAGATTTGGCTTACTCCTTAACGGTCTTTCATAGTACCGACCACCATGGCCTTTGGGTCCACGCCTGTCCGCGGATTGCAAGTTTCAAGATACGTAAAGCAACTCGAAAGAAGGCCGTCTGGAGGCTCATCAGAACCGGAACTTCCACAGGTTGCATTTTGATAGAAATATCGCACCCAATATGGTGCTGTTGGGCGGTGCTCATTTTCCTCCGCATCTTTGGAATCTGTTAGGCTTGCCTTTCCCACTGTAGGTCCAGTCAATGCTCGCTCACTAAATCGGCCTTACTACTCAAGCACATCACCATGCGGCAACTCGATCGTAATAGAGCACCATATGGACATGGGGAACGTTCCTATCAATGCCATGGTGATCCATCATTCGTCCACATTCCGAAGGGCGCGCGACATTTTTTTTTAGATGGATCCTTCATACCCATCGAGGTCTTTTTTACTAGACTCGCAGGATGGCATACAATTATGGCTCACGAATGGCTTGGGGCGCCATCGTTAAATGTGGCGCAAGCGGCAACAAACTTTTAGAGAGTCTTAGAGGACAAACACTGGCAGATTGTTCATCAGGACACCGCTTCCTCTCTACCGGCTTTTGTGGTCAAGTCATATTCTCGGAAAGCGATACATACAGCCAAATCTCCTTTCATTTCCGGTAACTCTGGAACCTTCTAAACACTGGTATACTCTCCGTGGCCTGACAGTTTCCCTGTCGGTGCCACCTTCGAGTCTGAAGTGGCGCTCAAATAACGAAAGACTGGTTTTGGGGCTGCTCCCGGTACCGGCGCCTACATCTTGGAGCTCCGAGTCTAAAATTTCCACCATCATTGATTGGCGACGGCTCAGCTACAAGCACACAGAGCTCTTTTCTTTAATATTTCTCTTATTTTCCTGCAAGACAGATCCAGCCATGGTGAGTGTTTTATGAATGAAGGTCTAGCAGAGCCGCGTGCGGACCTGATGCTCATGTGCGAGGATAATTGAATAATCATTCTTCCCTCAAGCGAGGCACGTTCCTTACGTCGTATAAGATCGAATTTCCGGAGAATAGTTTTCAGAGAGTGTTTTACGGCAAGGAACTGACTCACACTTGACGGGTTGCAATGAGACAATATCGAGAACAAGGCAGTTCACATCAAATTCACATCAAACTTTCTCGACTTCTTGCCCTCAGACCTACTTATTATAACGACATACGGGTATGCTGATCTTGTGAATCCTTCTCTCCTCCTCCTTCCCATTTATTCAAGCTGGTCTTTCGTTTGCCCATGTCCGGTACAGTAGCGGTGGACGTTAATACGTTTTGTGGCCCAATCGCGCTGGGAGGACTATTTGCTTTTGGGTAATGATACTGACTTTCCAACTCGACGCGCCATCCAGTGTTGATCATTTTGACAGTCTTTCAGGATGTGTTACCATGCAGTTTGTAGTGTACTGGCAATTTTACCCAGAGCTTGAACAATGGACGACAAAAGCCCTCGTGAGTCAAGTTTCTTGCATTTCTCCTAGTAAAAGTTTAAAGATGGTTTTGGTTGTCCATTAGGTGATTGCCATATGGTACATTTTAGGGCCAATGAGATCTCCGCAGGTATTGTAGATTGATGTATTGATAGGCTCCTTGACTTGTGTCATTCCGCATTCATCGCTGTTGCTGTATGGGATTCAGTGATCCTCCCCTACGGCAACTTGGATTTGCTAGACATCATTCCCTGGTAAGTAATACTGGCCCGTAGATATTTTATTTACTGGTCGACTAATGGAGGCATGTGCACAGGAGCATTGGGGTGCGTCTTAATCTCGGGCTGTATTGTGACAGTTGTTGACAAAGCGAATACAGCCGACGGTCGCGTTGACAGTACGCCAATGTTCTGCACTCATCCAGGACAGGCATTCTAATGTGTGGTTTAAGGCAATAACAACATTCCTGGTTCAAAAGTGAGCCTCTCTCGCCACCAAGCATCCTTGTTCTGACGATCATCATGGCTAGCTTTTTTGCTTATCGGATATATCGATGTCAGTATGGTATGCAGCCTATGTATCAATGATTGACCCTCCTTTTCTTGGCTTAGTGCAACAGAATAATCTAGCAGTCGCAGGCCCGGTGGTAGGTACCATAATTACAAAACCATCGTTTCCTGACTTTGACCAAGTTGTCAACATAGGTTGTCATTGTAATTGTGCGGCTGGGTACGTCCTGCTCCTGATTATTGCTACACAATTATGATATCTAACTATCCATAGTTGCTGCAAGTGGTGAGGAGGATCTTCATATAGTTTCTAACTCAAATGTTAATATTTCTCGCAGTAACAATGGCAGAGATGTAAGGCTATCCAGCGCAGGACATGGATAAAATTAATCCCCTTTCAGGATCAAATTGGGAAGGTACAGCCTATTCGGACGCCCTTTCCCATCTGTTCGTCACTTTCTTTTCATGCAATGTCCATCGTTGATCATGTGCTACAGTGGGTCTTCACATTAGGGCTGTCTCTCTCTGCCCTCGTCGACGTAATTATCACGACATTCCTTTGCTACTTTCTGGGATCAACCCGGAGTCATTCGCTATTACCAAGGTCTGTCAAGAAAATTTAGATGCCCGCATAATATGCTCACTGTGAATGAAGTACGAATCGCATTGTTGATACCTTGATGTTGTGGACGATAGAAAGTGGGTCGGCTACGGGGTGAGTTAGTATCACAGGGGGGTGATTGCAGCTAAATAACATGATTTCAGTTTTGGTGCAGTTGCAACGCTTATCTGTGTATGTCACCCGTTGTTGCGTGTAACCATAAGACACCAATTTATCTGACTGCAACCCTCACCGCTAGTGGCTTGTAATGCCAAACAACCGAATATTCCTTGGTGTTTACTTTGTAGTGGCGAAACGTACGCTGACCGTTCCGCTTTCTCACACTTCACCGATTCACGGGCTTGACTCGTACAGTATACGCAAATTCCCTCCTTGCAACGTACGCAGCCCCGTTTTCCAGCCATCGAGATTCTATTTTCATTCACTTCTTTATACCAGTTTGAACGCACGACTCAAGATCCGCAAGTCTTGGAATCGATATACTCATCAATTGCGACCCTTGGCGTTAGTGCCTGATATCACATTTGCGGTCAGAGATGAAGAAACCGGGCCTTTGAGTCCACGGCGACGTTCTGTATGTGCTCTCCGTCGCACGGGAGCTGTAAATGGATTTGCTGATGTTCTTTGTGTTGGTCATTTCTGTTATCGTTATCGTTCCCCCGTTTGCATCTCTCCTTCGTTTCTTTGAACTCAGGAGCAGGTCGAGCATCTTTCGCCGCAATCTCCCAACTTGAGACGCGGGAATTCGGTGCGTCCAATGTTTCCCCTCCACGGGAGAGCGTACATTCTCATTTAACTCCTCTCGTTCTTTTACTCTTTTTTTGTATCAGAGGATCGAAGTGCGCATATCGCGAACGGTCGAGGCCATGTACGATGGTGACGACGACGTGGAAACGATGGGGGTTGCCGATAACAGCAGAAGCGAAGAAGAGAAGCAGATGACATGAACTTGGATTGGACGAGACGTCATTATCTCTGGTGATGGTTCCACGTTACAACTGGATGTTGAAACCAATATTCTTTTGCTCTATTTCACAGACATTAAGTAACGGATTCTATCTGGATATTTTTGTTTCATTTTCTTTCTTTCTGAGTTTTTAAGTTATTATCGCGTCTTCTTGACCGACGCCGAACCGACTCTCCCTCTCCCTCTCCCTCCTTCACCCCGCACTTAACAGGACACTTTTTGCTGTAGTATTATCTGCGATCATATCTTTCTGACACGATGTCATATAAAAATATGATGTACGTAGAAGAGCCCATTTGGTTTCGAAGTTGAAGCGCGACTTGCTTCGTGTGGGATGGGCCGACATACATATAAGGACCATGGATCGAGCTGACCCAGAGGAGGGGCATCACCCGGCTCCTTTTGATGACTCCGCAGCCGACAAAGAGAAGAATCCATCCATAAGGCACGCAAAGGGAGGCCCGCCAGCTCGGTGCAGTATATTTGCTCGTGGTATGATGCGCCCATGTACTTGCCATAGGGTCCCAACGTATCAAATTTGCAGTGTCGAGCCATCGGGAACGCACCCAATGAAGCACCCAATGAACATATCACCTGTGATGCCATCGCATCAATCGGGAAAGCCCAAAAACAAATAAAAAAGGCGAAAATCTGAGGGGCATGGTCAATGGGGTTAACCTGGCGGCCCAGTAGAGTAAGAGATGGACAATGAGATGGAAAGGCATATACGATCCGAACGTCGGAGCGGGCGTTGGCCAAGTCCTGCTTCTCATCCGGTACGTAATTGGGAGGGCGCCGTCGCCAGATTATTTATTCGAGTCGTACTAATAACGTTATGGGATGTACCATGTTACGGTCTAAGGGGCTTGAGCAAACACGGCCAACTGAAATGAGACGAAAGATGATATGTGGTGCGGAGTTCTTACTAGTGTGCCTTTAACGGAAACCACATTGTAGGCCCTGCTATGGTGCGTCAATCAATCAAACATGACTGAATCAAGAAGCAGCCTATATGACCAACTTGTGCGTTGGGCTCGAATGTGCATCGAGAAGTTGAATTTCGATCGAGACATACACCGCTTACAACGTCCCGTCATCTGAGTATGGTCGTTGACAGTGATGCACACTGATTTACAGTCCTCCGTGTGATATTAATGGAAAGATGGAGTGAAAAATTCAACGTACATCAAGTTACGAACTCATCCGTCGTTGAACGATTTTCGCAGGTCTTGGTGTTATGTGCTCCATTCTCAAATCAAGGCCCTCGGAGGCTCGCTGATTGTCATCGCTCATCCATTTATCGCATTTTTGATAGAGTACCTGGCGACCGATGTGATCGCATGGACGAGGCTGAGATCAGGCCTGGACGAGGGATAAGAGAGACGCATCAATATCGCCCAAGGACAGGGGAAGATGTATCCGGTTGCAGGCCCCAGGGTGGATCCTTTGGGAACAGTGACGATCGATGCTAACCAGTCTACCAGAGGGTGAAGTAGTGGTTGATGTGGAAGTGGAATTGATCGCTGAGGAGTATGTAGAGATGAAGCTAAGAGATATGGTGATGGCACGACAAATTCAACACATT
This sequence comes from Rossbeevera pachydermis, assembly GCA_038090155.1. NCBI lineage: Eukaryota > Fungi > Basidiomycota > Agaricomycetes > Boletales > Boletaceae > Leccinum > Leccinum pachyderme. The sequence continues at coordinate 11,614 of JBBPME010000528.1, forward strand.
GCCTCTTGCACGGCATAGCGTACAAGCAGTGTATGTACTATATGATGAAATCAAGTCTATTCATACCATCAGTGGGATTTGCTCAAGCCAACCTTTTCCTGACCTACCTGACGATATTGATATTCACTCCTCATTCTCATCCTCCTCTGACATGGCAGCTTTAGCTTCTTTCTCTTTCCCTAACTCTGCATTCCCGACTGCATCTCGCCAGGTCGTCAGCTTCTCCCCAACCTGGTCCTTCGCAGCTGCGATTGCCTTCCGGAGCGCCTCGTAGTATGCCTGGTTGTTAAGTGCCACGTTCCCATTCTGAATCTCTATTGGAAAAGCATGTTCATCGTTCGGTGAGAGCGATAGTGGAGGATTCGTTCCGTGTGGCAAGGATAGCGCATAAGAGATCGTTAACATCGTAAGAATCAAGTGTGCGAACATCTTATCTCATCACATCCCACCACAGGGATGCTCGACTCAAACTCCACGCAATATGGGGTTGTCCCCGATCCGGCCCTGGGGCTCGGTAAAGCAATGAGTGGTATAGCTATTAGCGGCTACTAGCATATCATAAAGCTCATTCGTTCGGAAGGTGCCTATCAATCAAATTTATTTAGTTCGAGCCTTCCAGGATAAATATTTACACATAGTATACGAAGCCGAAATACGGTCACTGATGTGAAAATCCTACATTACTTGCGATTTCTGTTCCATGTTGACACTGAACTATACAGTATTACGAAAGATAAACTTAGTCAACCCTATTTCTAAACATGACCTTTGCACGCGCCTAGACGCCAACTCGCTGGGAACACTCCATGTTCTTCCAATTTCACATCGTAGGTGATTACGATGTGAGCCAACATGGTTTTCAGCTCAGCCGAAGCAAATAATCGTCCTGGGCTGATAAACTCTTAACTTGAAGTGTATACAAAAAAGAATAGCCGTACCATGCATGTTTACCGTGCCCAAATGGCAAGTGCTCTGCCGAGGTCGAGGCAAACAGATGTTTCACACCCATTCCATATTCCTCAGTCATGTGAGCAAATCAGAGCGGTTTAAACGTTTTCGGGTTTTCATAAAAATTTTCATCATAATGCAGAGATAGAACTGCGGCACCAATATTTGTTCCTTTCGGTATAAAAGTCCCATCCGAAAATGTGTAATCTTTCAATGCCTTGCGAAAGAGGGTCACTGATAAGGTGGGGTGATCAAAGGGCATTCGGAGAACGAAAGTCCACAATTACCAGCATTTAGTCCTTCCATCCAATGGCACTCCTTGAGGAAGCTATCAACTTTTTGCATTTTCCCCAGTGCAACCTTGGACCAGCCTTCCTTTTGGACAATACCCTCGACTTCTTCGTGGAGGGGTTGAGCCTTGGTTAGGAATATTGGCAAAGCACTGGTTAGTCTTGATTGATTTTAGTTGGTTTATCTATGAGCTAACTATGAACACTATGGTACTATGACACTATGATACTATGATTACTATGCAGCACTATAGTTAAAATGGTTGCTATGGAACTATGTGAAGGTGACCTTTGACAGAATGTCTAGGCGCTGCACTTGAACTCAACTAAGGAGAAAAGATGTTGGCAAAGGGTATCCAACGAGAACAAGACTAGCTTGTTCCGTTGCTGCATTCAAGCATTTATACTACGAGTACATGCGCACAGACCAAGCTGTGTCTGACGGTAATTAACTACATGCTACTACAATGAGGCGAAAGGCTATACAAGGCTATGCGGAATGGAAGAGAAGCATGCCTTGTGTTTACAATGTGTAAATCTAGGTCGTGATGTCATAGTGACATCATATTACGTAATGCAGTGCTTGATAAGATAAGATAAAGGACTGAGCGCTTGTGTTACATTTGGGCGCTCTAGACTTGTACTAAAAAGAAAGAAAAAGATAAGCGCGTACGGCGCTAAAGTGAAAAAGTAACTAGGGACGACTAGTGTTTGCAACATTACCCCCCTTCTAGGGAGGAGATTCCAGATCCTCAGAGTCACTAGGCCAAGCCTCAGCGCATTCCAGAGAGAAAATCGACTCGACTTCAGATTCGTCGGAGTCGTAAACCGCTTGAATCGATCTCTGATGATTCATGTCAAAGCTGTTTAATGCGTCTTGCGCATGAGTAAGATTACGAGCAGGCTCCCAAGTCCTGTCGTCGTCTTCATAACCTTTCCAGTGCACTAGGTACTGGAATCCTCTTCCTCTCTTCCTTCGATCTACGATATAATCTACTTCGAACTCGGCGGTACCCTCATCGTCGACCACTAAAGGACCTGGGCGTACGAGAGGTTGACCATCCAATGGTTCTAGGTAGGGTTTTACCCTTGAAACATTTACCGTGTTGTGTGCATGGCTGCCTCCAGGCAACGCCAAGGTTACAGCATTTTTATTTTTCATGTCCGTAATCCCGTACGGACCGATCCATCGATCATTCAACTTGGGACACATTCTAGACAGGCCCAACAAGAGATGTTCGGAGGAAAGCCACACTTGATCACCTATCTTGTAGGGGGGCGCTTCCGAACGATGCAGATCTATTTGTTTCCTGATCCGCTCTCTTGTTTTCTCTAATGCAGATCTTGCTGCTTC
>JBBPME010000529.1:0-14203 GCA_038090155.1 Rossbeevera pachydermis
CCGCCATAGCAGTTTCCCTTTCTCGTCTTAGTATTATTGTGGTGACCTAGTCCATTGCCTGTATAGGTTTTGGTGTTGCCAACATAAGAACAGACTCTTCAACTACTACTTCACCACTGCTCGCAACTGCCTTACTGTTGCACCCACCATCCTCTTTTCTATACTGCTTGCATAGCTTGGACTCCAGAGCTAAGGAGACAGTTGCTTAGACTTAAAATAACCGTGCTTGGATAGCAGTTCGAGGACTTAACTCGCAGAGACCACAACTCTGTCACCACTGTGTTACAAAGTAGCGTTTTATATGTTCGCTTCGCGAGTAATTAGTTCCCATTTGAGGGAGAGCAGCTCGCCACGTACATCACGTGAAAGAATTGAATACTGAGCTTCTTCGATTTAAAATAAGACTCGCTGCCTTGCAGAGCATAATCTGTGCCGTAGCCAGGCAATTCCCCGGTTCCTCCGACTCGTGCCAACTGCATTTTAGGGCTCGTGACCCTAAGTTTATTTTACAGGTTAAGGTCTGGCTGAGAAGGACTCTTCGTGAGCTCCCCCTAGACAACAAGGTACAGTTCTTCGCTAGCTGGTCTCTTCGTGAGTATCATGTAAAGTAAAAATAGCTCCATCAATCAAACTGCATTTCAGCAGCTCCCCTCCTGTCACCATAGATCAACTACCCATAAAAGAGAACAGTTACGACCCTAACGACTGTCCCCCTTATCGCGAAATTAAACAAGAACCTGAAGAGGATTACCCCTTCTGGTTACAAGAAGAATTCTCATGTGTTCCCCTTGATCCCGATCATGTCCCCACCCTCATAGATCACTCCCGCAGTCCTAACGAGACCCAATTAACCTTCTTCAACAATGTCCGGTTACAGCATGGACCCTTCCCCATCCCGCTCTCACTCTCCAACTCCCACACCCACAACTCGATCATCAGGATTGAACTCTGGCGCCCTAGAGCGCCAAATCACCTCGATGCAGCATCTCCTAGAACAGATGTAGATAGGATTAGCGTGATCCGAACAGCGCGCACTAGAGGCCGAGGCAAGGGCACAAGAGGCCCTAGACCGTCTGGACCAAGGCCTCCCCCGCGCCGATCTCTCCACCTTTAAAGGCAAAAGAGCAGAGATTATCCTGGACCCAGGCCTCTATGATGGGTCATAGCAAAAATTTGACGAATGGTGGACGAAGATGCTGGTCTTTCAAGAGGCCAATAAAGAACTCTTCACATCAACGTCCAATTGGACCCTTGCAGTGCTGTCCTGAATAGGCATAGATAGTGGGGAAAAAGATAAAAATGGAGCGGGCGCATGGGCCCGAAATGAAATCAAGAAGTATCACTCGGCTTCGGCCACATTCCCTTCAGCAACAGTGCTGGAGAAGACCCTGTCAGACCATTTCCGTATTGGGAACGAAAAGGACATTGCTACCCGCCAGCTTCTAAATAAGAAGCAAGGAAAGAATGAGAGGATGCAAGTCTTCTTAACACAATGGCTAACACTGTATGATCAAGCAGGTTGTGACCCCACTATGGGCATAACCTTACTTGAACAAGGAGTCCGGCAGGATATCATCTGCCATATGTTCATGCAGTCAGAAAGACCGGCTACTCTGGGTGACTACATAGGCACCATCCAGAAGTATGCCAATGCCATTGAGTCCTTCGAGACTCGCTTTAACCAAGGATTGAGTCAACGGCGTGATCCAAACACCATGGACATTGATGCTGTCCACACTTCTTGGCAGCAACCTTCAGCTTTCGGTGGCGGCGAGCTGAAGCCCACATACGCATTGGCGGCATCACAGCCGCAAAATAATATCAATGCAATAGGCTGCTTCAATTGCGGCAAAGACGGTCACCGAGCACATGACTGTAAATCTGCATCTACATGATGCCAAGAGTGCGGGTTCTCACACGGAGGACACCGTAAACAGTGCTCAAAATTTGAAAAGAAGGCCCGCGTCGTGGAGACCACCACGTCAACAAACAACCCTTTCTTGCAGCCGCCCGCACCTTCCTGGCAGAAGGCAATTCAGGGTTTAGACTTGGAGGCCGCTAGGGCCTATTTTCGTGATATGGAAGTAACATTGGGAAAAGCCCAGTGAGGCCCTTATCGGGTAAGGTTCCCTCACCCCGACCGAACATTAATTCTTTTGATTCTATTCCCTTTTGTACTCAACGCCTAAATAGTGCTAGTACAACCTCATTTTCTTTACCATGTAAAAATAGTTTTAGTCTCCTCGATTCCGATATTCCTTTATCCGTATTTAGTTCTCCATCATCTCGATGTGGTAGCCTACCAGATGACACAACCGAAACAGCGTCTCACATTGAGCGTGGCCCCAGTAATAGGGTACTTAATTCTGTTATAAAATAAAAAATAAAAAATTCCCTTCCAAACCCGATGGATCGAAAAGTGCGCACTCTCAGGCCACTTAGGGAAATACTCCTAAAAATCGAAATAATCCAAAAACAAAACAACATTAAAGTAAATGCCCTACTGGATAGTGGCGCCAATGGAATATTTATCGATAAGGAATGGGCCAAGAAAAACTGCATTCCTCTCACCCCTCTGGAGAACGTGGTACCTGTCTACAACGTGGACGGAACCATCAATTCAGCCGGCGGCATAGCGTACACCTGTAATCTTATTATTGACTATCAAGGACATCGCGAGAGAGTAACCGCCGATGTAACCAACCTTGGTAGAAATCAGATGATTCTAGGATATACATGGTTACGAGATCACAATCCCTTGATTGATTGGATACAAGGACATGTACAAATGGACAGATGTCCTATGTCATGTAAAGCCTTGAAAAACATATATGGAGATAGAATAGACAAACAAGAGCGGCAATATATCGCCAACACGTATACCGATCAGTTTATGTTACCTGATCCCAAGTCAGAAGAGGTGTTTCAATTGGTGCCGGAACATTATAGAGAATACCTGGATGTGTTTTCGGAGAAAGTATCGGAATGCCTCCCCAAACGCAAAGCCTGGGACCATGCAGTAGATCTGAAATCAGATTTCATACCCAAAAAGGGTAGAATGATTCCACTTGGACCAGCCGAACAAGATGAGGTCAAGGCGTTCGTCAACGACCAATTGAAAAAGGGATATATTTGTCCCTCCAAATCTCCGCAGACTTCTCCCATATTCTTCATACCAAAGAAAGATGGCAAAAAGTGTGTGGTCATGGACTACAGATATCTCAACGAAGGCACTGTTAAAAATAACTACCCCCTTCCGTTGATCTCGCAAATCATAGATAAGCTCAAAGGAGCTAAATTATTTACTAAAATGGATCTGTGATGGGGATACAATAATGTCCGCATTAAGGAAGGCGACGAATGGAAAGGAGTGTTCGTCTGCCATTTAGGGGCCTACGAACCTACCATAATGTTCTTCGGCATGTGCAATAGTCCAGCCACGTTCCAACAAATGATGAATGATATCTTTGTGGACATGGACGATATAGTCATTATATATATAGATGATTTATTAATCTTCTCGAAACATAACGATGTGAACAAACATCGCGAAGCAGTACGAAGAGTACTTCGGAGACTTCATGAGAATGATCTATTCGTAAAACCCTCTAAATGTTTCTTCGAAGTAACAAAAGTAGACATGTTAGGGATGGACGTATCCGAACAAGGAATCTCGATGAGTAAAAACAAGCTCGATGGAATTGCATCTTGGCCTGTACCCCATAACGTGAAAGGAATACGAAGTTTCTTGGGACTCGCTAATTTCTATCAACGATTCATCGAAAATTATTCATTGATTGCTTGTCCCTTACATGACTTAACAAAGAAAGATCAACCCTGGTGCTGGGGAAATGCACAATAAATAGCATTCGATAAATTAAAAGAAACCTTCACTACTGCACCAGTCTTGGCATATCCGGATGACACGACTGTTACGATTCATACGGACCCCATCTCTTTTTCTCTGTTTCTCTTCTTTTGCTCTCCATACCTTCTTCTCTATCTTCGCTGATGTGTAACACTTAGTCATCCACAGCTTCTCTTCTGCTTCTCACTGCGGATTACCTACTCACTCCACCATATTCCATAATATTCTATGGCACCACTTTTACCGACCAATCATAGTCATTCTTATTGTTCTTCTTTTACTTATAAGCAGCTTGATGTTGCTCTTAGTATCTTTAACCTTGACCTCCTCGAGTATCCCCTAGATACGTCTTGGAATATATCCCTTGTCCTTGAAACCCTCTGTGTGACCTCGTCCTGCACTTGAAAGGACACTTCAACCTCTGAGCTTTTAACTTAGCTGCATAGGTTGTCTTTGTCGCTCTCAGCCTCTTGTCTTCGATCCCTCGACCCTCGAAGAACCTCGTTGTCTTGATCCCTCTGATCCTCAAGACTCCCTCAGTCCTTGCCCCTTGCTCCAAGACCTTCTTCTCGAGGCTACACTTGTTCCAACCCGGACCAAGTGTAACACATGATTGACCGGTTTTGGCGTTCGGCAATACCATTTTGCTCAGGAGTCCGAGGCGTGGTCGACTCCCAGCGGATCCCGCATTGTTTCATGTAGGTGATCCACAGTGTGTTGAAGTATTCACCGCCGTTGTCCGTTCGGAATCGCTGGATGGTGGTGCCGCTGGTGTTCTCAATCTCGGTCTTCCACTCCTTGAATGCATCAAACACGTCACTCTTTTTGCATAGGAATATGACCCAGACCCATTGGGTGTAGTCATCTGTTAGCATCATCATGTAGCGCAAACCTGAATTAGTTTGAACGGGAGCGGGACCCCATAGATCTGAGTGGATGAGGGCGAGAAAACAGCTTGCTCTGCCGCTCTTCGACACCGGGAATGAGGATCGGGTGGTCTTGCCCATTGCACATGACAGACAGATAGGCGGCTCAAGGTTGAGTTCATCCTTTGATAGTTTGATGCCGGTTGCTAGCCCTTTCTTTACAAGCGCTCGGACAGATTGGTAATTTAGGTGACCAAGTTAGCGGTGTAGCTGCTCGAGTTTAGAGATGGGGCAGTGGCAGTGTAGGTGTTCTCGTCCAGTTGGCATCGTGGTGCGTCCAAGTGGTAGAGGCGGTCTGGTTTCCTGGTTGCCGTGAGTACTATGCGTCGCGACTTGTGTAGTATGTCGTGCATCATTTGTCCGTTGTCCTTTAATTCGAAAGTGATGCAACGACCGGAGCCGAAGAGCGTGTAGCAATCAGCTTCGTCGAGTTGTGAGACAGAAACGATGGGTAGCAGTGAGGTTGGGACATGGCAGGTATCTTGTAGTTTAAGGTTCACAGTTCCACCAGATGGTCTGCTGGCGAGTAAATGAGCTTCGCCGCGACCAGCGATCACCGTTTGGCTGTTTCCGAATCCATTGACGCTGCCTGAAGATGGCGAGTATGTGAGTCGAGGCACCGGAGTTGATGATGGGGGTGAGGTTTGGTGTCATGCGTGTGCTGAACACCGAGTCTGCGCTTATGGAGAGGTCCGAGTGTGGAAACTCTTGGGTTTCCATGATGGCAAAGCACTTTTCGACTATAAAGTTCGATGTTTCATCCGAGTCCTCGGTCTCTTTCTCCGTGGCGACTTTAGCCTTTTCATTCCCTTTCTTTTTCATTTTAGCCTTACGCTTGGGCCCCTTCCCTTCCTTTCCGCCCCCTTTACCCCAGCATTCGTCTCGCGTGTGGCCTTCCCATTTGCAGTTTGTGCAAAACTTGGCACCAAGAGCGCGGGCGGTCCGTTCGAGTGCGGCGAGTGCGGTTTCGGGTGATGCGTTAGTGGTTGCCGGCATGTGGCGTCGTTTTTCCTACAAGATCTCAGATATGATTCCACTTAAGGTAGTCGTGGATTTGTCAATTCGTACGCCCTTGACGAAGTAGTCCCATGAATCTGCGTCTTTTGGGTCGCATGGCAGCGTAGATAGGAGTATTGCAGCTGCAAACCAATCGGGTATGACTAAGCTTGCATTGGAGAGGTACTGGATGGCTTCCTGGTACTCGTTGATGTGCGTCGAGATGTCGCCACCATTCGGCATGTGTCGGGTCAAGCGCCGGAACCAATACATAATTGATCCAGATCCTACTTGCCTGAATTCCGTAGCGAGGTGGCTCCAGGCTTCATGTGCAGTCTCCAAGTGGGCTATCTTCGGGATAATCTCAGTCTTGACACATCCAGAAATCATGAGGGAAGCAGTGCTATCCATCATCCTCCAGACGGCTAGCTGAGTAGCATCCGTAGGTTGCTTGAGTGATCCATTTACGACGTCCATAAGGCCAAAGAGTTGGAACCCCTTTTGCATACAGTGCGCCCATACAAAATAGCCTTTTTCATTTGCGAGGCGGTCGTCGGAGCTTTTTGGGAAGTAATGGTTGATTGAGGATGGAATGTTCCATTTCGCTGGGACTGTGGGAGTGGTCTGTGATGCAGATGGGCCTTGGTTAGACATGGGGAGATAAACAAATGTGGGTTTGATCTGGTGAGTCTTATCGACTTGTTATTTCCACAATGAATAGATTTTCACGTGGGGCTCATAACCTAATGAGAGTCAGAGCTCAGTCGAGTGAATGAACAACTGAGGAAACGGACGGAACGGTATGGAAATGTAGGTAACGAGCGAGTGTGTGAAGGAGTTACTAAAATAGGAAAGCTAGTTGTATATGTATGAAATGTAGCGTATGTTAACAGGATGGACAAGGGGTTCATTTTTGAGAGTTTTAACATGCAGTTTGACATGAGAAACATTAACAATTGGACGAGCACAAATGGTTTTGGGAAACAATAGTTCCACTGCATTTCCATATGTTTTAATGACCTGATAAGGTCCAATCCATCGCTCTGTGAGCTTTTTTGATGGTCTATCAGCAATATCCAAATGTTCGGTGGATAATCACACGAAATCACCAGGTTTGTATCCAGGTGCATCGGATCTATGTTTGTCTGCGTAAAGATGCATCTTTTCTCTATTTTTCTCCATGTTATCATGAGCAGACTTCATTGATGAAGTGTCAGCGCGCCATATGGCAGTGCTTCCACTATGTGATCAGAGGCAGAGACTAACTCACTGAGCTGGTTCTGACAGTTGTAGGTTAGCACGTAGTGGTTTGAGTACAAGATGCTATTAGAACTCAGATGTGGAGTTCGAATCTATATACATGTGCTTACGTAATACTAGCACTATAGTGTACTACTTTTGTAGAATGAACTTATTGTTCATTCAACATTCATATTCACAGCGAAGTCTTTTGCTGCAGGATTCTTTACAGATGTGGGTTCAAAACCCATACAAGGATTATATATTTTTGTCAATTGAAATGGTGAGAATTTTGTCGAAGATGATTGGGTATTATTGAGATTAAATTGAGCTAATGAAAGCCAATCAATCCAATCATTTTGTTTCTCGGCTATGAACAAACGAAGATATTGAGCTAATTCTCTGTTGACATGTTCAGTTTGACCATCTGTTTGAGGGTGATAGGTGGTTGACATCCGCTTTTCAATTTTAAGAAGTCGACCATTGTTTGACTAGCAAACTGTGGTCCTCTATCAGAGACTATGGAGCTAGGTAAACCATGGTATTTCCACACATGGTCTCTATACAATTCTGCGGTTTGTAACACAGTGATGGTTTTGTATGTAGGGATTAAGACTACTTCTTTAGAGAAGCGATCCACTACTACCAATATGCTATCAAATCCCTTTGATTCAGGGAGGCCGGTTATAAAATCAGCGCTTATGTCTGTTACGACTTGCCTATTTCTTTTCTTTTCTCGTTCTCACTACGGACTACCGAGTCTCCGCGTTCGAACCGCGCTCTGACCCTTTTCTTTTCTTCTATGATGACCTAATACCCATAACCCTACCTTAGTCATCATTTCCTCCAAATGACTCATCTGCAGTCAGCATGACTCATTTCATTTGTAACACTTACTCATCCGCAGTTATTCTGACTCATCTTCACTACTGCAGATTACTCATCTTCCTTCCACCATGTTCCATGGTGTTCCATCCACCCATTCAGACTCCGCCCCATGTACTATATAAACCCTTCCATACCTTCCGTATTCCCTAAGCTAGATCTCCTCTGTACTCCCTTGTACTTCGGTGCTCCCTGCAATCTAGCCACTCCCTTGACAACCCTTCAGTGGGAAGAACATCTGGAAGTCCTTGTCCTACTTTTGAGTGGACGCTCTCTTCATCTCTTGCCTCGTTACTCTTCGCTTGATTGAGTAACCTTCGTCTCGACATTCGATCGAGCGATATCTGCGGTTGTCACCCTCGACGACATCCTTGCCTCTCGTTGCGACACTTGATCGTAACAACACCTTCGTCCTTGTCACTGTCATTCTGACAGTATCCTTGTCCCCTCGAGTTATCAGAGGCTACATTCGTCCCTACCCAGGCCAAGCGTAACAATGTCCATCTATGGTGCTTTAGGCACTTCCAGCAGTTGTAATTTTCTGGCTGGAGCTATATTTGTGGGCTTCATACAAGCACACCTATCACATGCTTTGCAATATTTTTCTATGTCTGATTTCATGCCTGGCCACTTATAGTAGCGAGAAGCAAGTTCAAGTGTCTTTTCCAAGCCTTTATGTCTGGCAATTGGATGATCATGAAATTGTGTCATTACTTCCATGCACAATTAGGTACCCATAACTTTCCATCATAAAACCATAATCCTTCATGGAGGATCAACCCGTCTGGGTGATTAACACCAGAATGCATGTATTTAACTTTATTGAACAAATTCATTTCTTCTATAAAACATATATGAGATTCAGGGATCATAACCATTTGTTTGTTGTCGTTTTCTATTCCCTGTTTGTGATCTTCTCGTCGGGATAAGGCATCTGCCTTTCCCATAGCAGTTCCTGGTTTGTTGATCAATTGGTAATTAAACCTAGAGAGATATTGTGCCCATCGAGCTTGTCATCTGCTCAGATCTTGAGATGTCATAAAGTATTGTAGGTTTTTATAATCTGTCCAGATTTCAAATTTGTGTCTAGCTCCTTCTAGATAATGATGCCATTGTTCTAGAGCCAATTGAATGGCTAATATTTCTTTATCAGCAATGGGGTAATTCCTTTGTTCAGGTGTCATAGAGTGTGACATAAATGCTACTGGGTGCCATTTGTCATCTATTCTTGTTGATAGTACAGCCCCTGTTGCAAAATCTGAGGTGTCACATTCTACCCTATAAGATGTTGTATCATCCAGATAGGCTAGTACTAGGGCAGTGGTAAATCTCTCTTTCAATTTGTCAAAGGCACTTTGCTGTGCAGCTGACCAATCCCAAGTATGATCTTTCTTTGTCAATTCATGTAGTAGGCAAGCGATAAGTGAGTAATCTTTGATAAAACGTCTATAAAAGTTGGCTAAACCCAAGAAGCTTCGAACTCCTTTCACATTGGTGGGAGCTGGCCATGAGGCAATACCATCAAGCTTGTTTTTACTCATGGTAATGCCTTCGGCGGAGACATCCATGCCTAGCATATCCACTTTTGTTACTTCAAAGAAGCATTTCAAGGGTTTAATAAATAGATTGTTTTCTCTTAGTCTTTGTTGTACTCTCAATACAGCTGCCCTGTGTTTGGCTACATCATTGTGCTTTGAAAAGATCATTAGATCATCGATGTAGATAATAACAATGTCATCCATGTCTGTGAATATCTCGTTCATCATCTGTTGGAATGTGGCTGGACTATTGCACATTCAAAAGAACATTACAGTAGGCTCGAAGGCCCCTAAATGATAAACAAAGGCACCTTTCCATTCATCGCCTTCTTTTATTCTGACATTGTTATATCCCCATCTTAGATCCCTCTTGGTAAACAATTTAGCTCCTTGGAGCTTATCAATTATCTGTGAGATTAATGGCAACAGGTAATTATTTTTAACCATGCCCTCATTCAGATATCTATAATCCATGACCATGCATTTCTTTCCATCCTTTTTGGGAATGAAAAAGACAGGAGATGTCTGTGGCGATTTGGAGGGTCGGATGTACCCTTTCTTTAACTGTTCGTCCATGAAGCTTTTGACTTCATCCTGTTCTGCAGGTCCCATTGGAATCAATCTACCCTTTTTTGGTACAAAGTCAGGCTTAAGATCTATGGCATGATCCCAAGCCTTTCGAAGTGGCAATCATTCAGATACTCTCTCAGAGAAAACATCTAAGTACTTGTGATATTGTTTCTGTTATGACTTGCCCCCAGTCTTATTCTTTCTCTTTCTCTTTCTCTCTTTGTCAACACTTATCACTATGCCTTTCTCTTATCAATTGTTTACTCATTGTACTTTAGTCATCTGCAGTCTTCCTGACTCATCCATAACAGCAGATTACCAATCTCTCTTACTCATGCTTACTCACCTCACTTAGTCATCTGCTTAGTGTACCATTACTCATCCGCAGTCTTCATGACTCATTCATACTGTGGCTGACACATACCCTTCAGTCATGTTCCATGACCTTCCATTCCCTTAGTATATAAACCCTAGACACTCGTCTTTGTAACACTAAGCTAGAGCTACTCGATACTCTCGAATATACCTGCTCTCAGCCCACTCTCTGAGTGTGTGCTCTTCACTCTTTGTTGTCCAAGGCCCCCCCCCCTTTATTGGACTCCTTCATTCAAACCCTTGCATTATGCTTCGTGGTGAAGTTCTCAAGGTCACCCTTCATCCTTTGTCGTCCAAGGCCTCCCCCTTCGGACTCCTCAACCAAACCCTCTTGTTATGCTTCATGGTGAAGCTCTCGAGGTATCCTCAGTCCTTCATCGTCCTCAGGTGTTTACCTTTGGACTCCTTGTCCCTTATCCCTAGTATCCATTGAGTCTACGACCAACCCTACCCGGGCTAGTCGTAACACTTAGTAGACAAAAGGTTGCCAACATTTTCACATCCTTGGAGACCCTGTCATGTTGCTGATGGCGACATCGTCGTACTCGAAAGGTTCATCGTCCTCAAGACCCCAGGTCTTGGCATGGTTATCCTCCCACTCTTGATTGCCTTCAGTGATGTGGTCCCACCAGTGGAACTCCTCTTGGACTGGGGAAGGGACTCAAGAAGGGGGGTGGTGATATGATTGTTGGGAAGAGGAGGCTGTGGAGGAGGATCAAGGGTGGTGGGCATGGTGACGAGAATGAGGAGGGGGGATAGGGAGAGGTTGACAAGTAGGACAGCAAGCTTGTGGATGGCCAGGGGCAGAGATCTGGCAGAGGGGACACTCCTTCTAGACCAGTTGGGTGTTATGATTCATGTGAACCCCCACTCTTTTCTCTTCCTTTCTCTCCTTTGTCCTCTACATTCTTCACTCTCTATCATCGCTTCCATGTATACTTAGTCATCCACAGCTTCTTATTGTTCCTTACTGCAGATTACCTACGCATTCCATCACATTCCATAGAGTTCTATGGCACCATTTTATTAACCAATCATCTTAGCTCTTATTGTTCCTTTTTCCTACTTATAAATAATTCCCATCGCCTTTACTTTTCTCTAACCTTGACCTCCTCGAGTATCCTCTAGATACATCTTGGTGAATATATCCTTTGCTCCCTGAACCCTCTGTGTGACCTCGTCCTGCACTTGAAAGGACACTTCAACCTTTAAAAAGCTCTATCCAAGCTTTACAGGTTGTCTTTGTCGCTCTCAGAACCTTGTCTTTGATCCCTCAACTCTCAAAGAACTCAGTCGTCTTGATCCCTTCGACCCTCAAGACTCCCTCAGTCCCCTTGACCCTTCATTGTCTTGATCCCTTAGTCCTCAAGACTCTTTGCCCTCATCCCTCTTGCTCCAAGACCTTCTTCTCAAGGCTACACTTGTTCCTACCTGGACCAAGTGTAACAAAAGGTCAAGGTTCTCACTTCGAGCCTACCGTTGTTTGTAGTGCCCCACCATAACCCCCTCAGACCTAGAAGAGGAACCCCTGCTCCTCCAAACCCACCTCCAGCCTCCCCAGTCCCTAGACAATGCATCCACACCCCCTCTTTCTCAGACTCTGACCAAGGAACCCCACTAGCGTCCTGAACCCCTTCCCCAAGTCCATCTCCCTCACCCAATCCCCCACCAACGCCCCCTGCCATGTCCACCACTCCTAGAAACACTAAGCTCTGATTGGGAGCACCCAAAGCCTTCAATGGCTCCTCCACCAAAGCCCAGACCTTCATCAATGCTGTTCGAATGTACCTCCTAGTTAACAAAGCAGTCTACAACACTGAAGCAAAAAGAGTCACTTACACCCTCTCCTACATGACCGAAGGGTCAGCCCTTACCTGGGCATCCACCTTTAGGACACAGGCCCTTGAAGCCCAACCCCCCTCCCTCAGAACTATGGCTGAACTTGTCACCAAGTTCAACACTGCCTTTGTCCACATGGACACCAAGGCAGATGCTATTGCCTGGCTCTCATCAACCAGGATGATCAAGGACACCTCTCTCACCACCTATATCTCCGAATTCCAGAACTGAGTTGCCCTTAGTGGTATCTCTTCCGATGATGTCCTAATTGGATATTTCTCTACAGGGCTCATCTCTTCCCTCATGCGTCGCATTTACTCGATGGACACCCCTCCCACCACTATCTCTGCATGGTACTCTAAGGCCATTCACTTCCAAACCCAATGGAATCGAGCAGACAATGTTGCTAGCCGCAACAAGAAAGCCTCCACCCCATCCTATGCCCCCTACCATAATGGTTCCTTCACCAGAATGGAGAAAGACCCCAATGCTATGGACATTGATGCCATCCGCATTCCAAAGCTCACTCCCCAAGAGAAAAAGTGATGTATTGAGCACAAGCTCTGCTTTAGGTGTCATAAAAGTGGCCACTCAGCCACTACCTGTCCCACCTTCCCCTCAACCAAACCCTTCGAAAAGAAAATTTGAAGAGTCGAAGAAGAACCCTCCACCTTGTCCCTTCAAGAGATCAAGGATGACTAAGAACTCTCTGTTTCCTGAGTATCTCTTTTGGGTTTTTAAAGCGGAAGCCCTCCCTGATGCAGGTCCCTTCCATATCCCAAACCAATGTACTTGTAGCTGATTGACGAATGAAATCCATGCATATTCCCCTTCATCTCGTCATCCCTACTCGTGATCTCAAAGATGTCAGCACCTTTGCCCTCATAGACTCTGGAGCAGATGTCTCTTGCATTGATTGGCACTTTGTCAATAAACACAACCTCCCCAAAGAACACCTCCTCCAATCCATTCCAGTCCGAAATGTCGACCAATCCACCAACAAAAATGGCGACATAAAGTTCACCTGCTCCCTCTATGTTCGCATTGCTGGTCTGCTCCAACAGATCAGGTTCTATGTCATGCATTGTGGCAAAGAGAACATCATCCTTGGACTTCCATGGCTTAGGAAGACCAACCTGGTTATCGATTGGAAAAAGCGAACAGTCACCATCAACACCTCTTGTGATGAAACAGACAAACTCAATACCCTCTACAACCAGGACCACCTTCGACACACTGCGAAACTCCACCCTCCACCTCTCACAGCCAATGCCATCTGTCACATCAACTCTGACCCTGTCCATGATGGACGACTCTATGATTACCTTGACAACTGGGCAGGTCATCATTTCCCCACTCAGGCCTGAACCCATTACCTGATCAATAGAGCGATCAAATGTGGGCAACGCTTTGCCCAGATACCCTCCACCATGGTTAGAGCTTTCATCACTGCAACTAAACTGGCCATCAATGCAGACAAAGCCAAACCAAAGGTCACCCTCCCACCAGAGTACTCGACATACTCCTCTGTTTTTACTAAGGAATCCGCTGACCATCATCCTGTTGCAAATCTCACTTCACTATCTCTTATCTTATCTTATCTTATCTTATATTATATTATCACAGTGCCAATCTTATCCATCGCATCTTATCAGCGTGCTTATCCCTTTACCTTATCAATGATGTCATGGTCTAGAACCTGACACATGTTTTGTTGGCAACGACAAAACCTATACAGGTAATGCACTAAGTCACCACACAATTACAAGGACTCAAAAAAGAGGGAGATGTTTAGGTCGGAAATCAACCAGAACAGACTGGAGTGTCTGGCTGGTACTGGTATTGTTATATACTACTATACATGAGGCGGCCATGAGGCGTACTTTAGGGCAAGTGCTCAGTAAGCGATGACGTCTCGTGAGATAAACTACTATATATGTATAAAGTGTTCACACGCTCGTGAGAAC
>JBBPME010000530.1:0-14203 GCA_038090155.1 Rossbeevera pachydermis
AATGTAGAAATCTGTTACTCTTGTACCCTCTACGCTAATATCGAAGGGATCTCTCAAAAGGACCTCTTTTATGTCATGTCCTGTGGCAAGGAAAACCTCATCCTTGGCCTCCCCTGGCTTCGTGCCACCAACCCCTCCATTGACTGGAAAGCCCAAACCCTTACCATCAATGAATCCTGCAGTCAATCAAAGGATTCGTATTCTGCCTATGTGGTGGACTCCCACCGCCACGACTCAAGCTTCTGCCCTCCGTCCCCCACTCCATTCAAACCCCCTCGTCACACCACCATTGCCCCTATCATCCAAGACAGACTCCATGCCTACCTAGACTTTGATGATCCCAAAGCCTACTTGCTCCGGGCTAAAGAAAATCGAACCATCAACTGCGTCATCCGCAGGGTCTGTTGCTTTGCTCCCCTAGGTTCCCCCATCTGTGCCAAAGTTACCTCTGCAACTGAGCTGGCCATGGCTGCCAAAAAGGCAAAACCAATCCCTGTCCTCCCCTCAGAATATGCTGCCTACGCCTCGGTCTTCTCTGAGGATGTCTCAGACCATGTTCCCCCCTCTTGCCCCTATGATCACGAGATCAATCTCAGTGACTCCTTTGCTCCCAAGATCGGGAAACTCTATCCCCTCTCTCCTGAGGAACGGAAAGCCACTGACGACTTCCTTGAGGAAAACCTCCGGTCTGGAAAGATCCACCCATCCAATTCGCCACAAGCCTCCCCCTTCTTCTTCATCAAAAAGAAAGATGGCAAACTTCGCCCATGTCAGGATTACCATTATGTCAATGAACATACCGTTCGTGATGCATATCCCCTCCCCTTAATTTCCGACCTCATCAATAAACTTAAGGAAGCCAAGGTCTTCACAAAGTTCGACGTCTGTTGGGGTTACAACAATGTCCGCATCAAAGATGGACACCAATGGAAGGCCGCCTTTATCACCCATAAGGGGCTCTATGAACCAACAGTCATGTTATTTGGCCTGTGCAACTCCCCTGCTACATTCCAGCGATTCATGAACGACTCATTCCATGACATGATTGCTGAAGGCTGGCTCATCATTTACATGGATGACCTTCTCATCTTCTCCCCTGACGACGCTACCCACACGGAGTGTACCAAACGCGTCCTTCAAAGGATGCAAGAACTCGACCTTCACCTCCACCTCTCCAAGTGCAACTTTGCCACTAGAGAGGTTGAATACCTCGGCATGATCGTCCAACCTGGACAGATTGCTATGGATCCCATTAAACTCGACGGCATCACCTCCTGGCCTATGCCCACCAAAGTCAAGGAAGTTCACTCCTTCCTAGGCTTCGCCAACTTCTACCGCTGGTTTATTCCAGATTACTCCACTGTCACTTGTCCCCTCTTGGATCTCACCAAGAAAAACCTTGCCTGGTCTTGGACCTCTACCTGTGAGCAGTCGTTCCAAACTCTGAAACAGCTCTTTCTTGCCAAACCCGTCCTCCGACTCCCCAATCTCTCTGCCCCCTTCGCCATTGCCACGGATGCCTCCAAATATGCTACCAGAGCCATCCTCCTCCAGACTGATTCAAACGGTGACTGGCATCCCTGTTCCTACCTTTCACAGATGTTCTCTGCAGCAGAACGAAACTATGACATCTATGATCGCGAACTCCTCACAATCATCCACGCTCTCAAGACATGGAGACACTACCTCCATGGTTCCCCCTTCCCCGTACAGGTCTTCACCAACCACAAGAATCTCATGTACTTCCATCAGGCCCAACACCTAAACTGCTGTCAAGCTCAATGGCTCCTCAACCTCTCTGACTTCGACCTAAAAATCATACATGTCACAGGAAAACTCCTTGCTGGTCCAGATGCCCTCTCCCGACACCCCGACCTCTGCCCCGACGTCCCAGACAATGACGACACTGTCCTTCTTCCCGACTCCCTCTTCGTCAATCTCATTGACACTGCTTTAAGCAACCACATTGCCACCTCCTCTAAAGACGATCCCCTCGTTTTGCAGGCCCTCCAAGCCCTAGACGGTCAAATCCCTCCTGCATTTCGGTCTCATCTTGCAGATTGGCAATTTGAAGCTGGTGTCCTCACTTACAAGGGCTGTGTGTATATTCCCCCGGATGACTCCCTTTGTCACTCCATCCCTAAGCGATGTCATGACCACCTCACCGCTGGTCACCCTGGTTACTTGAAAACTCGCCAACTCATTGCTGCTGAATTCTGGTGGCCTGGCCTTGCTCAGTATGTTCGTAAATACGTCGAAGGCTGTGCTTGGTGCCAACAGAACAAGGCAAACACTCACCCCACTGTTCCCCCTCTCTCACCAATTAAATCTTCCTGCTCCCACCTGTTCCAACAGGTCTCTTGTGACCTGATCACCGATCTCCCTGCTTCCTCCGGGTTTGACTCTCTCTTGGTCGTGGTCGACCATGGGCTTAGTAAGGGGGTAATTCTATGCCCCACAAAGAAAACCGTCACCGCCAAAGGGATTGCCTCCCTTTTCTTTCACAAAGTTTACACTTGCTTCGGACTCTATGACAAAATTATCTCTGATTGCGGACCTCAGTTCGCCTCCACCTTCGCCCGTGAACTTGGACGACTCTTGGACTATGACCTCTCTCTGTCCACCACTTACCATCTGCAATCTAATGGCGAAACTGAGTGTGTTAACCAAGAAGTCAAGACTTATCTCCACATCTTCTGTGGTAGCAACCCTACCTCATGGTCTGATCTGATCTCCCACGCAGAATTCACGCACAATCACTGCCCCCACTCTGTCACCAGCAAGTCCCTGTTCTCCTTGATCCTCAGCTTTGAACCTCGTGCCCTTCCCTCGGTAATCTCCGACACCAATATCTCCGCTGTCGAAACTCGCCTCAAGGATCTTACTGCCACTCGAAATGAAGCCCTCATCTCCCACGAACTCGCTAGACAAGTCATGGCCTTCCGCTCCAACCGTCGCTTCACCCCTTTCACCCTCGGAGATAAAGTCTGGCTCGAAGCCAGGAACCTCCGACGAACCATGACTCATTTGAAATTCACCCCTAAACGAGAAGGGCCTTTTACCATCACCAAAGTCCTATCTCCGATCACGTACAAACTGCGCCTCCCCAAAACGTGGAAAATTCATGACATGTTTCATGCCTCGCTTCTCACTCCTTATCACGAGAACCCTGTCCATGGGAAAAACTTCCCTATGCCACCTTCGGAACTTATAGAAGAAGAAGAAGAATACAAAATAGAACGGATCTTACGCCACCGTGAAACCCCGCCTCGCCGCATGTTCCTTATCCGATGGAAAGGATACTCTGCCGAAGAAGACTCGTGGATTGCCAAGTCGGAGCTGTGGCATGCCAAATTGCTTCTCTTAAACTATAAGAACCTCCACCCCCTCGCCTTCCCTCTTGTCTCCTCACCCCCATCTTCCACTAAGAAAACAACATGTTGCTCCAAACCCTCTTGAAACTCATCATCTACTATGGCCCTTACATTTTCCACACCCATTGTTTCCTCTTCCTCTTCCTCCGAATCCTCATCGCCCTTAGACACTATGTTCTCCATCACCCAGGCCGGCTGGGATAACCAGTCTGAGTCAGACGTCCTCGCCCCCGTCTCCATCGCTACCACTCCGTCCTCTCGCCTCCCGGAACCTGTCCTGTCTGTCAACGTCCCCCTCTATGCCAATCGTCTCAGGGATGACTTCCCTGATGATGAGTATATCTGTTCACTCAACCACCTAATCACCAACTCCCGCCTGGCCTCTTCTATCGCAGCTTACCTGGACATAGGCTCTCCCCTATACTCCCTCTACCGCGCCTGTTGGCAACGACCAAAACTATACAGTCAAGGCACTAAGTCACCACACAATTACAAGGACTCAAGGACGAGGGGACTATTTCAGGTCAGGAAATCAACCAGAACAGACTGGAGTATCTGGCTGGTACTGGCATTGCTATATACTACTATACATGAGGCTACCATGAGGTGTACTTTAGGGCAAGTGCTATGTAAGCGATGATGTCTTGTGAGATAATCTACTATATATGTATAAAGTGTTCACACGCTCGTGGGAACGTTGATCTAGAACTACAACATGAGGCTACCATGCCTTTAGCATGCGCTAGCCATGAGGTATGACATCATAGTGGTCTAGACTGGAGTCATGTGACACGATAAGATCAAGTTGAGCGCTTGATTGATAAGATAAGATAGACGCGCGCTTAGATAAGATAAGATAAGATAATCCAGCACTAAAGCTAGGTTGCAAAAGAGGGTTTGTAACAGTGCCTACCTCCAGTGTGAACATCTCACACCCATTGCGTCCCACGTCACAGCACAGGCCCATGTTGGGTTCATTGGATCTCTACTCTCAACCATTCGTAATGAACTCCGTGGCGCTCTCTCCATGGCCTTATACCAATTAGGCATGGGAGAATTTTTACAGGATCTCGACAGATATTTAGCAGAACTATGTCATCAACAACGTGTCCCCTCCCCCCACACGCCATCTGCATCATCCTCCCCTTTAGGAACTGACGAGATCAATGCTTTCAATCGTGCTGAAGCCCATTGGACTGGTAACAACGGACACACCCCCATCCCACGATCTCACCCACGTTACCATGAAGCCTGTTACCATTGCCACTGTCTCGGACACCAATGTGCGGACTGTCCCTTCTATCAATGTCCCACCTGTCTTTGTTGGCGCCCTGGTCATCCTCAGACCCGCTGCTCACTCAGACAACCCCCTGGCATCTCCTCTCCGGCTTCTTCACCACAGTCCTCCCGATCCTCTCACTCCAGCCATTCCTCCCCTCGTTCTAACCGCATGCGTCCGGTTCCACCTCCTCGCCAACACCGCTCCCCCTCCGCAGATGATACCCTGGTCGACAATGACCCTCGGGATGACACGGCCTATGCTAATGTCACCAGTTCCCCCGGCCTCTCTTACGGCAATTTCTAGTCCTTCACTGGTAGCTTGGACATAACAGGGGGGTAATGTTACGTTTCACTGTTTCACTTTTTCTTTTCACTTGTTCTCACTACGGACTACTGAGTCCCTGCGTTCAAATCATGCTCTGACCCATTTCTTTTCTTTGATGACTAATATACCCATTACTCATCTACCCTAGTCATCATTCCATCATGACTCAGCATGACTCATTTCTATTTATAACCATTACTCATCTGCAGTCATTCTGACTCAGCTTCTGCACTGCAGATTACTCATCTTCCTTCCACCATGTTCCATGGTGTTCCATCCAATTAGTCATCTTCATTTCCTTGTACTATATAAACCCTTTCATACCCTCCGTATTCCCTAAGCTAGATCTCCTCTGTACTTCCTTGTACTTCGCTCCTGCAATCTAGCTCATTCCCTGTCAACCCTTCAGTGGGAAGTCTCCTTGAAAGTCCTTGTCCTACTTCTGAGTGGACACTCTCGACTTGTAATCCTCCGCTTGATTGGATTACCTTCGTCTCGACATTCAATTGAATGATACCTGCAGCTGTCACCCTCGACGGCATCCTTGTCTCTCATTGTGACCTTTGATCGTAACATTACCATTGTCCTTGTTACTGTCATTCTGACAGCATCTTTGTCCCCACAGTTTCACAGAAGCTACACTCGTTTCCACCCAGACCAAGCATAACAGACAAGGGATGAAGAGAGTGTCCACTCAAAAGTAGGACAAGGTCTTCCAGAGGTCTTCCCACTGAAGGGTTGTTAAGAGATGGGCTAGATTGCAGGGAACACCGAAGTACAAGGGAGTACAGAGATCTAGCTTAGGGAATATGGAATGTATGGAGGGGTTTATATAGTACAAGGGAAATGAAGATGACTAAGTTGATGGAACACCATGGAACATGGTGGAAGGAAGATGAGTAATCCACAGTTGTGAAGATGAGTCAGAATGACTGCAGATGAGTAAGTATTACAAATAAAGTGAGTCATGATGAGTCATGTTGACTGCGGATGAGTCACGATGAGTCATGCTGACTATGGATGAGTCATATGGAGGAAATGATGACTAAGTAATGGGTTGAGGGTATTATGTCATCATAGAAGAAAAGAAAGGGTCAGAGTGTGGTTCGAACGCAGAGACTCGGTAGTCCGTAGTGAGAATAGGTGAAAAGAAAAGAAACAAACAATGAAACGTAACACACGTTGTGGTAACCAACCCCATGACCAAAAGAAGTTTAATAACTTCCACAAATGACCAGAACAAGCGAAAGTGGAGACAACCACTCCATCAAACCATAAGACCACTTCGGTAGAGGCTATCCCCAGTACTTCTGGACCGATGGACCTTTCCCAAGCATGTGCCAAGGGCGTGTGTGTGAAGTGTGGTAAACCATGGCCATGCACAGAACACCTAGTTCATCGTCCTTGCTAAATTCACAAAATTAAAATTCGCAGAGTTGAAATAGAGTACATGACTGGTAAAGAGCTGGCCGAAAAGATTGAATTAGTCAAAAAGGGTGTTGCTGAAGAGGAGTAAAGCAGTCTAAGCCTCCTCTTGTACATAGCACGTGTTCAAATAAATTTAATGTTCTAAACATTGAACTGTGTGAGACTGACAGAACCCAAACATTAATCAATCAAGGTTTTCAAATCTTAGATGAAGACCCCAAAATAGATATATGAATGACACTGTTCATACCTGAAGTCAAAGAACGAATATCACTGTTACAGGGTCTTGTCTTCGATATGAGACAATTAGCCAAAATGGCCAAGGAAGAAAAAGAAGCACTGGTGGTTCATCCGCCAACTTCTAAAAAGGCAAAACAGGTGGTTAGCCCACCAATCAGCAAAAAAGAAAAAGATAAAGACTCAAAGGGTTGCGCCCCCTAAGAGAAATCACCAGGAGGTTAATGCACCACCCTTACCAAGAGCATAGGATGAGAAATCTCTGGTTCAGAGAGCCCCAGAGAAAGTATCGCCCCAAGGATGTACATCCCCATTTGTACCAGAAACACTGTGGCCCGGTGTTACAACTTGCCTCTATTCTTTCTCTTTTCCTCTTCATCTCCACTTATCACTATGCTTTCTCCTCATTGATTGTTTACTCATCATACTTTAGTCATCCACAGTCTTCATGACTCATCCATCACTGCGGATTACCAATTTCTCTTACTCATGCTTACTCATTGTGCTTCGTCATCAGCTTAATGTACCATTACTCATCCGCAGTCTTCATGACTCATCCTTATTGTGGCTGACTCATTCCCCTTCAGTTGTGTTCCATGACCTTCCATCCCTTTCTTATATAAACCCTAGACACTCATCCCTGTACCCTAAGCTAGACCTACTTGATACTCTCAAATACACCTGCTCTCAGCCCACTCTCTGAGTGTGTGCTCCTCACTCTTAGTCCTTCATTATCCAAGGCCTTCCTCTTCAGACTCCTTAGTCAAAACCCTTGTGTTACACTTCATGGTAAAGCTCTCAAGGCATCTCCAGTCCTTCGACATCCCAAGGCCTTCCCTTTGGACTCCTTAGTCAAACCCTCTTGTTATGCTTCATGGTGAAGCTCTCAAGGCACCCTTAGTCATTCATCCCAAGGCCTTTCCCTTTGGACTCCTTAGCCCTTTGTCACCCTCTTGTGTCTACCTTAGGACTCCCAACCCTTAGCCCTAGTACCCATCGAGTTTACGGCTGACCCTACCTAGGCCAGTCGTAACACCCGGCATACCATGGTTGAACATGGTAGACCCATGGTCAGTAAAATGGATGCACAAAGTAGTTATTAGACAGGATGATAAGACAATAAAAAATCATTTGAAGTCCTTCTATCATGAAACACGTCTCCAAGAAATTGATGATGAGTTAATCTGATGGCTCAAAACAGCAAATGACATGGAGTCATATGTAGTGCTATGAGAACTGCAAAGCAAACCTAGACATTCTCAATCCTAAAAGACATTGCCTGAAGCCTTAGAGCTAAAGGTGGAATTAAGTCAAGGGAACAACACTTGACACTGCATAACAGCTTTAGTAGACTCTGGTTGCACAGGTTCCACCATATCCAAAGCATTTGTAGCAAAACATCAGTTGAATACACACATACTGCCTAGACTGGTACAAGTGTATAACACTGATGGATCCTTCAATAAAGGTGGCAAAATCACTGAGTTTGTCATTGCAAACATGAGCATAGGGGACCATAAAGAAAAGATTGCTATGGCAGTAGTTACCCTCGATATGCATCAGGTATTCCTAGGTCATGATTGGTTAAAAATACATAATCCCAACATTGACTGGAAAACTGGAAGCGTTGAGTTTAATTGCCATGACAATCATTCAATGTACATTGATGAGTCTGATGACAAGATTTTCACAATAAGAAATGTGTCCACTGATCTGGCAGCTCAACATGCAAAAATAGAGATCTTCTTTGAAGAAATGGTACCTTCAATGTATCACGACTTCAAAGATGTGTTTTCAAAAGAAGAGTTTGATGCCCTACCACCTTGTAAACCATGGGATCATGAGATAGAACTTATCCCTGGTACTCACAAAGTGGACTGTAAGACGTATAACCTCACTTCTAAGAAAAGGGGGCAGGCAATAGAGGAAAAGCCCTTTATGAAGCATCAATAGAAATTAAGAAATCCTAAGAAACCTTGTAGCTCTTTCTTTGACTTAGGGATAGGCCAGTCTTTGACCCCTTGGATCTTTACAGGATCCGTTTTGACTTCTGTTCCAGAGACAATGAGTCCTAGGTATTCGGTGGATGTCTGTTCAAAATCACATTGTTGTTCTTTCATAGAATACTTAGAACTTCCCAAACTATCTTATGATGTTGTCAATATACACCACAACCTTATTTCAAGCAATTAGGTTCCTGAATAAATGGTTCATCATCGTCTGAAATGTAGCCAGCGAATTGGTCAATCTGAAGAACATAACGAGCGGCTCAAAGAGACCAAGGTTTGTTCAGAATGCAGCCTTCCATTCATCTCCATCTTTGATGTGGACATTATTATATCCCCATCTGATGTCTAGCTTTATGAAGTATTTGGCACCCTTGAGCTTATCAACTAACTCAGATATCAGAGGTAGTGGATATCTGTTCTTTACTATTATGTCGTTGAGTTTTCAATAATCATGTATGGGTTGAAGCCTTCCATCTTTCTTTTTGATGAAGAAGAATGCTGAGGTGAACTTGGACTTGGATGGTCTGATGCATCCAGACTTAAGATTTTCTGCGATGAACTCCTCAAGCTCTTGTTAATGGCGAGCCATGATCAATAAGTGCATTCACATGAATGGAGGAGGGTGTAGCAGGCCCAGATAAATGGCAGGGCCAAACAAAATGGGGAGCAGATAAAGGGGCAATGCACTTGGGTTCTGAGTCATCACTATCAGTTAGGACAGCTGATGGCATGACAACACCAATGGTCAGGACATCTTCAACAAAAGCAATGTGGGTGGATCGCAAGCTGGGAGCTGTCACTGTCACCGTTTTTGGAGCTGGCACTGTTTTGTTGCATTGATGGGCAACAGCATCAGCAGTCAGGGCCTTGTAGATGCTGCCATCGGGAAAACCAGAGGGACAGGCATTGCCATGGTGACCTATGAACACTTTGCAACACTTGAAACAACCATCATTGTCCATGAGAAGATGCCGCTCTGTATCTGTGAGGGCAGGCAAGCAAATAAAGGTGGAAGGGGGGCATGAAGTAGAGTGGGAAGTTTGCATAGGGCAAGATTGCAAGCTGGATTTGTGTAGCAGGGTCTCCATGAGTTGGTGATGGTGGCAGGCCTCGTTCACTCAATCCTCATTGAGGGACACCTTGTTGATCCTCTGCCACGTGTTGATGAGATCCTACACAACTGTGCCAAAGGCAAGATTTTTGGAAAAATTGACATGACTAACTCCTTTTTCCAGACCCATGTACACCCAGATGACATCCATCTCACTGCCAATCTCACTCCCTTCAGTCTCTATGAATGGACTGTCATGCAAATGGGTGTTCACAATGCCCCTGCCTTCCATCAATGATGCATGACCTCTGCACTATGCCACCTCATTAGCAAATGCTGCCATGTATATCTTGATGACATCATCATCTGGTCCCAGACCCTTGAAGAACATGACTGCAATGTTTGCTGAGTGCTTGATGCACTATGTGCCGCAATGCTTTTCTGCTCTCCAAAGAAGACCTTCCTTTTCTTCCTTGAAGTTGACTTCCTTGGCTGCCGGATCTCCAGTCATGGTGTCAAACCAGGTCCCAGCAAGATTGACAAAATTCTGCAATGGCTGACTCTGCAATCCGCAAATGCCACCTGTTTATTCCT
Organism: Rossbeevera pachydermis; assembly: GCA_038090155.1. Classification (NCBI taxonomy): domain Eukaryota; kingdom Fungi; phylum Basidiomycota; class Agaricomycetes; order Boletales; family Boletaceae; genus Leccinum; species Leccinum pachyderme. Next base: position 10,300 of record JBBPME010000530.1, read on the forward strand.
TAGCCTCATCCTTTTCCTTGCTGATCATATTCCTCAGACCACTGAGCATACCCATATCCTCACTCCTCTCACCACTAAAGCAGCTGAGCAACACTTTCCTGTCTGGACACCAGAACATGCCCATGCCTTCTAGGCTCTCAAAGACCTTGTTGTCAGCCCTCACTGCCTTACCACTATCAACCATGATAACCCAGGTGACAACCATATCTTTTTAACCTGTGATGCTTTAGATTACCATACTGGTGCCATTCTGTCTTGGGGTAAATCATGGGAAACCGCTCGCCCTGTTGCATTTGACTCTTACCAACTCCATGGTGCTGAACTGCACTACCCTGTTCATGAAAAGTGTTACGCTTGGTCCAGGTAGGAACGAGCATAGCCTCTGTGAAACAATGGGGACAAAGATACTGTCAGAATAACAGTAACAAGGACAAAGGTAATGTTACAATCAAAGGTCGCAACGAGAGGCAAGGATGTTGCCAAGGGTGACGACCGCAGGTATCGCTTGATTGAATGTCGAGATGAAGGTAATCCAATCAAGTGGAGGATTACTAGTCAAGAGCATCCACTCAGAAGTAGGACGAGGACTTTCAAGGATACTTCCCACTAAAGGGTTGTCAAGGAATGGGCTAGATTGCAGGAGCGAAGTACAAGGAAGTACAGAGGAGATCTAGCTTAGGGAATACGGAGGGCATGGAAGGGTTTATTAGTACAGGGAAATGAGGATGACTAATCGGATGGAACACCATGGAACATGGTGGAAGGAAGATGGGTAATCCGCAGCACAGAAGCTGAGTCAGAACGACTGCGGATGAGTAATGGTTACAAATAGAAATGAGTCATGCTGAGTCATAGTGACTGCAGGTGAGTCAGGATGAGTCATGGTGACTGCGGATGAGTCATGATGGAATGATGACTAAGGTAGATGAGTCATGGGTATATTAGTCATCGAAGAAAAAGAAATGGGTCTGAGCGTGGTTCGAACGCAGAGACTCAGTAGTCTGTAGTGAGAACAAGGAAAAAGAAAGAAAGAAATAGTGAATCGTAACAAAAAGAAGCTTCTTGCAATCATCAAGGCCCTCAAAAAATGGTGCATCAAACTACTGGGGGCCCCCATCCATGTATATACAGACCATCATACCCTCCAGAACTTCATAACACAGTGTGATCTCTCCTGCCGCCAGGCACGCTGGCAAGAGTACATGTACCAGTTTGATCTCTCCATTCACTATCTCCAAGGAGACCACAATGTCATTGCAGATGCCCTTAGCTGCACAGCATTACCTTCTGATGGCTCTGATGACCACCTTGCTGAACCTATAGCTACCATCAATGCTATCAACCATGCATCCCCCCTGGCCTCTCTGCTGCCATCCTTCAATCTGTCCTCATCTCTTCACATCAGCCTTGACCGTTCCCTTGTTCTCGACATCCTCCAAGGGTACACAGATGACCCCTACTATCACTGCCTCTTCACCCTCTTAGGCTCCTTCCCCAATCTTACAGAGAAAGATGGTTTACTATACCTCTCTGGTCGACTTGTTATCCCTCGCATCAACACACTGCACGAGAAGATTTTTCAAATGGCTTATGACCTCCTCAGACACTTTGCTAGTGAAAAGACATATGCTCTGCTATGTGATGCATACTACTGGCCTAACATGCACTGTGACCTTTTGCAATCATATATTCCAGCATGTTCTGAATGCCTGTGTAACAAGTCTCCAACCACTGCTCCTGCCAGTCCTTTACACCCCCTGCCTGTCCCTGATAAATGAAGGGACTCCATCGCCATGGATTTCATTGGGCCCTTACCTGCTGACAACAGCTATAATATGATAGTCACCTTCACAGATCATTTCCATGCTGATCTATGCCTTGTTCCCTGTAAGGACACCATCTCTGCTAAGGAACTTGCTTCTTTCTTTTTCCAGCACTGGTATTGTGAAAATGGCCTCCCAACAGATATTGTTTCCAACTACGATAAGCTCTTTGTTTCAAAATTCTGGCACGCACTCCATAGACTGACTGGGATCAAACTAAAAATATCCTCAGTGTACCACCCCCAAACTGACAGTGCTAGCGAGCACACCAACAAGACTGTGATTCAATTGATCCGGAATTATGTCAACCAGCACCAACATGGCTGGGCCACAGCACTGCCCAAGGTCCGTTTTGACATTATGAACACCACTAACAGCTCCACAGGGTTCTTGCCATTCCAACTTCATCTTGGTTGCTCTCCCCATCTTCTCCCACCCTTAACACCATCTGACACCACCTCATCTGAAACCCTCAATGCCCACTCCTTGCTCTCTGACCTCCAACAGACTGTTTGGGAAGCACAGGACAACCTGCTCACCACTAAGATTTCTTAGGCTGCTACTGCCAACATGCACCACTCACCTGATCCTTCATTCCAGATTGATGACTGCATCATGCTTGCTATCAAAAACAGACAATGTGACTACATGCAGAAAGGCGACAAATGTGTCACCAAGTTCATGCCACACTTTGATGGACCATACACCATCCTCAAAGCTGTGTTGGCGACGCCTGGTTTCTATACAGAACCGGCTACCACACACAATACTAGGACAATGGAAATGTGTCAATTAAGACTAGGACTAGGACAAGGAGTAAACTGGCAGTAAATCAACCAGAAAAGACTAGAGAACTATCGACTATGTGTCTCACTATATATACATACTATGTAAACCTGCGCATGGACCAAGCGATGTCAGATACTATCTATGATGTTAATGGGAATCCATCACTAATGCTATGCTTGGCTATGCACCATGAGGTGATCCATGAGGCAAACATGCCTATACCATGCACAAGGCTATACACCATAAGGTGTTATCTATGCCTTGTGGATACCATGCCTATGTAATGCACTATCCATGCTGTATGATGTAATGGTCTAGACTATGACATGTGCTGTGCTATGATGTCATGGTCTAGAACCAATGACCAATGCTATGCAATGATGTCATGATCTAGAACAATGATCTATGATGTCATGTTCTGGATCCAATGACCAATGCTATGCAATAATGTCACAGTCTGGACCAATGACCAATGTGATGCTGTGTTACGTGACTATGTGGTTGGTACGTGAGTGCTAAAGGTGCGAGCGTCTATGCAATCAATGGTAGCAGGCGCTTAAGAAGTGGGCATCTATGCAATAACTATGGTACAAGCGCTTAGAGTGCGAGTTGTCAATCAATAGAGTAGCAAGCGTCAAAGGCGGGCATCTAAAGTATTATCGATGTTTTGAAGGGTTTATAACAAGCTGACCCTCAGACATCAACATACACACTTAACCTCCCTAACTCACCTAACATTCACTCTACCTTCCATATCAGCCAACTTCACACTTTCATGCCTAACGACTCCAGCCTCTTTCCTGCTCATGAACACTCTCACCCTGGTCCTGTTGTCACCGAAGATGGCACAGAGGAGTGCTTCATCAACCGCATCCTCGACGAATACAAGGTTGGCTGTGGTCATCAGTATTTGGTTTGCTGGTTTGGCTATGGAGTGGAGGATAACGAATGGATGCCATGTTGGATGCTGAAAGATTGCAAGGCCTTAGATGTTTGGGAGAAGCAAAAGAACTCTGTCCAGTCATATGGGGGAGAGGTGTAAGACACACTGAGCACTGATCGTCCTCCTAACCTCTTCATCATCACCATTCCTACCCCTTCACCCCTCCACATGATACTTGCTCTGATATCCACTCCCTGTACATATACAGTGACCTCAGAAACCCTTTCAATGTTTGCCTCAACTGTGATGTGTGGAGCACACTGCCAGGGACTGTGGGAATTTCAGTTGGCTTTGGTGGAGTTATCAATAGTACATACTCTTGGCTATGACATTGCCTCCAGGATCATGT
>JBBPME010000531.1:0-14184 GCA_038090155.1 Rossbeevera pachydermis
CAACCACTCAACTTCATCCGAAAGTCAATAACAAACTCATCGCCCTCATCGACAGATTGGCGGCATACACCGTACGCGAAGCAGAGAGCGAAGACTCGGAAGAGGCCAAGAAGCAAGAAGAGGCTGCTGCCAAGCGACTAGCAGAAGAGGTCAGATTGGCGAGTGAGGGGGCAACCATGCCTATCATCAGTCGGACGTCGAAAAGCTCGAGGATGTACAGCGGCCGACGTATATTGTGCTCCGTATTTCGGACCCATCATGGAAACGATCCGATACCTGAAGGTAAGCAGACGGAGAACAATAGCAATGGTAAGCAGGATGTTCAACCCTAGTGATAGGCTGACACAAGGCACCGTGAAGTTGATGCCATTCGTTGTGTATGCATTCGTGGTTGATATCTGAATGAGGAACATTATCTCCATGGCTGCACGCATCAGGCCCATCCCATGAACTCTGGATGGAGTCAGATGTACTTACATACAGACCCCGCAAATAATAAATAAGGGAAGAGCATCACGGTCAAGCTCGAATAGTAGACGAGGAATGGGGAACTTTTGCTGCTTGATGATGTGTAGTGACTGTCGTGTGTTCTCGGCGGAGTGAGATATGTACGATGGTCGTAGTGCATCATCCTATATGCAGTGACAGAACATGGGACGGCGGGATAGGTGGCATTGAAGGGGGTGCATGTGTGCGCTGTCCTCGAGCAGAACAGGCATCAAATCACCGTCGCGTAAGCATCGAGATCAACTCATCGACTTGTTGCCAGCATCCCGTCATGGCGAGAGTGAGGGACAATAGTCCAGAAGCCGTTGTTGCATGTTTTCTGTCGTTAGTGAGGGTGAAGGATGTCATCACGCATTGTGGACCTGGTGCATCGTATCCCACTCTCATCGTTGCGACCCCATCCCCCCCCCAACGCGGTGCACCATCGTAATAGTCATTGTGTCCTCCCCGTCTCCGTCCACATCATGGCCATGATATGGTGTCGTGACAGTCGTCCCGTTGTCCCATCGTCGTCATACGTCCCTGTCCCCCGACATCCTCATTGTCGCATCGTCACCACATGGTCAGTATTGTTGGAATTGTCGCCACATCTCAATCGTCGTGAAGGCAGGTGCTGCACTTGGAGGAATGAGAGAGAGTGGGTGTGGTATGAACGCACGCCCGAGTACTCGTTCCATTATCATCTCCATCCGTCTCTATCCTTGTCGCACCGCTGTTTCCCTCGTCGTATCATCATCGATGATGCTGCGGATGTGTGCACAGTTTGTGTGACTCACAGGAGCACCAAGCGTGTAGTGTGTGCATGTCGTCGTCATCGGCGTAGTGACATAGCGTTATGTAATTATTTTCCACGTCGCCAAATTTACCGGGTCGACGACGAAGAAACGGCTGGCATGTGCCAGTGTGGAACTAACAAAATGCTTTATCCATTCCCACACGACGTCCGTCCGAGTCAGTGCTCCGAATATCAAGTTCAATACCTCTACTACCGTGACCATCATCTTATTCTACATACAGCGAGTACCATACCCGCCAGTTTTCCTCCAACATATCCCCGTCGGCAACGTTTCCTGAATGTCCTAGGGCTAGTTAGTTGAAAGCTTTCCACCACCACCACTATACTAGTGAATTCCTACAAGAGAAACAAGATCGCTACAGGTGCTTTCCCAGTAATATTTTTAGCACTCTAATGTCTCGTTTCATCAAGGAGTGGAAGAAGGCATTGGTTGTTTCGGCATCGATGCCCCAAGTTCCCAACTCTTGCTAGTGAGCAAGCGCTGTGTACGGGACTAGCTGGAATTCGACTTCGGGCTTCTAATAGCAGCCTTTCCGGCCCTTTTCGATTGTGACACCTGTCATCTGAAATTCTGAATGGAGTTTTTCCTATTCCTTCGACCAATGTCTCCGAGTCAGTCCGGCTCCGCTCAGTTCTTTGGCTAATTATATATGCTAGTGCTTTTTTTTTTTGGAAAACCAACAACCTCAGAGACCCCTCACGACAGCGATGCGTCACACGATCGTTCTGGAGCAGAATGCTTCTGATTGGTGAGTCGGTTCGTTGTTCACAGTGAAACATCAATTTTACCATGAGCAAGCGAGCGGGCATGCACTCAAGTAGTAAGTACTACTGACGACCGCAGGTACTTACCACGGTGGCAGTAGAGTCAGTCCTGAGTGACCTTGTAATAACGTTCTCTCGACCCCATTTCTGATCGGATTGCCTGCTTGGCTTATGCACACAGGCTCCCTTTCCCTCGGGTAGTTTTGCAGATTAGTAGTACGTCTTACTTCGGTTCTTCCTCCCGTCACCGTTACGTGCTACAAAAAGATTTATGCTGGTGGTACCAACAGACCTTGGAAAAGGGAAAGATGGCGCTGGCCAGGTCCTCCGAACAACGGTCCCTAACAAAAAGTTCACATACACGAGTTAAACCGATTTTTCTCTAGCGTTTGTCACAACGACGACTGTGGTTAGGAGGTCCTTATCAAGGGCTTCGATAGTGATTGTTCTTGGATGACGCACCCTCAGGGTCTTGCATATCTGGCGGCGAATGTACGTTATGATGATGCTGAGACAAGGAGTTGGCCGCTGGCCAACGGAACCGATGAGTCACCAACGTACTGGTAAGTGCCACGTTTTTCGGTTCATCATGTCAGTGGCAATCGTCTGGGTAGCCTCCGACCGTTTATGAGGCTGCTCGCCCCGGTCTTCAATCTTCAATGTCTACCTGCATACCTCCCGGAGGACTCGCATACTCACTGGGCTCTCCATCCATGCAGCGCGCCGTCCCTGATAGGTCGGTTGCCGTTTTGTTTTTATTTCTGCCAGCATGGAACGTATTGTTGAAAAGTCGTATGCCGCCGAGCGCAACTTGCGAGTGTTGATATTCGTCTATCATCACATTGTATCTTTCCTAGCATACGAATAGCGGACAAGGTACAGTAGTAGTTATTAAGTAAGCGATGCGTATGTACGGAGCGAATGATCTACACGTATTCAGATCGAATTGACTCAGCTTGAAGTGTTCTCTTCTCTGTCAAGCCAAACATGCTGCACTTGAAAAAGAGCGTCTTCCAAGTCCAGGCGAGGAGACTGTGAGAATAACATCACGTCACTCGGAGTACTCCGTACTGATTATCTCCTATCGCTACCGCAGCGCAGTGTATACGTATGGGTTGTAAGGGTGACCATGGGAAATGGGAATCAGTCAAGGTCGAAAAAAGGATAGGCTTCCTATCGAGGAGCTGCGAGCCCAGGCGCAAATATAGAATGACAGGAACATTAAACATGGCAACGAACGAACTCCCATCGGTACTGCCCGGACCGATCCTTCGGAGGGTTACCCTACCTCCGAACGCATAGAATCGAACCGATTTACTTGCGCACTTTTTTTTTAAATAATCGAAATCAGAAAGACAACCACAACGTTCGATCGGAAGACTCTGGACCTGGCTGGCGGCGTCGTGATGGAGGCTGCCATTACTGTAAGCATTATAATAATTAACATTGCTTAGTAACTTAGTACGGTACGGCCGTAACATGTTGTGTCTACGTCTTCGGACTTCGGACTATCAAGGGCGGTTACGCAGGAAGCCACATCCTAGAATGAGATCACTATGTCACTCTGGAGACAAAGCTTCCTGGCGATTGAAGTTCGAAGTCACGAAGGAGAAGCTCAACTCTCATAGGTAAATGGACATTGAGCGGCGCCGACGGAGGCCCGCCCCCATCATGACCGGTTGATGGGTACGTTTGATCCGCTTACGGTCAAGTTCAACTCAAACAAGGGCAACGTTTTCCGACACACGGCGACAGATCGACCGACGGGTCCATCGTCGACGACTGCACATACCATATCCGATCCGAACATAACGATATCTATCTCATATCACACTTCACTATCACGTTACTTCGTTTTCTGGTCGCATTACAACCTCGAGCTGTGCCTCGAAGGCACAACGCACCAGACTCAAGGCTAAGACACGCCTAATCGGTCGGCGAAGTTGATCAATGATCATACTCTCCTGACAGGCCTTTCATCCCCGTTCGCAAAAGCCAGAGGCTTCACACACGCACACACTGCCTAGATATCATGAAACCTGCAAACCGATCAAAGAGCGGATAGAACACCCCTTTTGGCACGTGTGATACGCCAGGCCAGGTCGGCATGCTTAAGCGTACCATGATCCAAGCAGCGTACACTCCACTCGATTGGACTGATCGAATCATCCACTAGCTCCTCGTCCATTCGATCGTTCACTCCAACTGCGTCTATGTACACGGCGGGTCCAGTAAGAAAGTCCAACGACGAAATTGCGTATAGGCACGGCAGAAGCTGGGCGGGAATGAAAAGTGGGATCACATCGACAACACAACGGCAATGCTTCCAGAAAGTGGAGGGTACATGTGGAGCATGTCGTGATGTTAAAGAGGAAGAGCGCAAAGTGTCAATGCAATAACCGTCCAAGAAGGTATAAGTAATTATGACGTGTGGTGCAAATGAATGTCGGCCAGCGGCCACGAATGTTGGGATAATGATGAGTCCATGAGAAAACACCCAGGGGTCGTTGGATGGCAAGATGTCCAGGATGACATGTCCGTCCAGCACATGTATGTATACGAAATCGGGACACGGTGACGGGGTGCGTTTCTGCTCGAGTATGTGATGATAACGAACATGAGGTGGTCGTGAGGTAAGCAGATTGCTTAGTACGAGAATATCATCAACCATGGATTGAGGACGATCTGGAAAGCAGCAGAAATGACGTGATTGGTCAACGTTGCATGCGCAAATAGAATAAACGCGCCAAGGGATTGATCACGGAAGTAGGCGTGACGTTACCCTGAAGCTGGTGATGAAAAAAAAAATCGAAGGTACTTACTGGGAACAATAGATGGCATGAACAAGCGATCCTATAGCAGAACAAATAATGATAGTAAGCAGAACATAAAGCAACCAGGAAAGGAAGAAGACTAACGCAAGCGGAAGGATGACGGCCCACCCATTGCCGGTAAGCTGCCATTGATAAGGAACCAAAGGGGTGCTAACGATAATCATGCCCGCTATGAGCGTGATACACACAAGGAAGGGAAACCAAAATCTGAGGAGTGTAATCACATATCAGCATAGATGAAATTATTTCATAGGGTAATGGGACCGTAAATTCCGGGAAAACGGAGTGCCGCATCGGGATGAGGCTAGAGTCAGGAGTTGGAGCGGACGTGTTCCAGGACTACAACGAAACGCGTGGAGCGAGACGACGAGAACCCACCTCTTCAATATCTTCGGTACCTCCTTGAAAAAGTTGGATCGTTCAACTTCCTTCTTCGTGGCCGACCAGGTGATATCATATGAGAACAGGTGAGCCAACATAGCCAACGAAAGCGGGATACCAATGCCGCCAAAGAAAAAGAAACTGTCATGGAATGAATTCCTGCTACCGAAGCGGCCAGGTTTAGCCTTCAAACTCACAAAAATGGTATCCACATCATGCATTCCAGACAGGCCCACACGAGGTTCTTGTCGCCGAGCCGGTACTGTAGGAGCGCGTAACCCAAATTTCCGATGCCGAAGAACAGGACCATCGTAGCCAACCAGATCTCGAAGCTGTGCATGTAGAAACCATCAACTGGAAACTGGAACCCAAGTAAAAAGTAATTCAGAAATGATAGGGTAACGGAGACGGCAATCCCATCTGTAAACGAGGGAAGGGTCGTTAGCGTGTCATGAAAACGGGAATGAGACGAACAGTACGAGCACATGTCTGTGAGAAAAGAATAAAGAAGTCACACCAAGTTCAACTCCTCTATCAAAATGGCAAACGTACAGGCCAACATGGAGATTTTGTAATGTGTTGGAGCGTTGGACCACATAAATTTGTGGATCTGATGATTAATGGGTCCTTTCCGCCACCATTGCACAAATGGGTTGAACATCAGCCTATGAGGGAAAAGAAAATGTCCATGGCGGGTTTCCAAATATGCGGGAGAACTTACTCGCTACATCCATAAGCATACTTCTGCCACCGATTAAGTTCGTCATCTACGGTGAGTGACACGCCTTCTTTGAAGGTACCTTTACAGTATGATGCCCATCTATATCAGAAATGCGCATCAACGGAGATGCTCTTTCCGGGGTGGAAGCCTACATACCGAATAATGTAACCACGCAGTTGTAATCTAAGAGCCATGTCAAAGTCCTCACTGACATTGGATTCGGACCAGATTTTTTGCTTGCGGTCCACGGGATCAACGAAAGCAGCATCCTGGAGCGCTTGCCAGCGAAGGAAAGCGTTGTGACCTACGAAGGGAGCGACTTCCCCATTGGCACAAGATATGGAGATACATTTGTTGACGCGATGTGTGAAGAAGGCAACCCCATTCTCAAAGTAGTGGTGGGCGACCTGCATGACATCTGGCGCATGCATGAACACTACTAGACAAAAAAACAGGATAGAAGAAGGTACGAACCGCTCTCATGCTGGAGCACCGCAAGTTCTTGGCTTGCGAGCTCCGCGAATTCGCGCGCAGCGTCTCGGAAACAGTCTGCTGGCACCATCGTATCGGCATCGACGAGTAGGATTATGGGACCGATGCGAAGCGAACGAGCGTTGGCTGCCCAGGGACGGTAGAGGCCACCAGATTCTTCATACACTGATCATGCGAAACACCTTGAGTGTATCCGAGATAAAGGAGGGATAAGAAGTTACCTTCTTCCATTGCCATCTGTAAAGCGCGTTCTTGCAAGTCTTCGATCGCAGAAATTGGAGGACTGGGAACATTCTGCGCTCCGGGGACACCATTACAGACGGGATTGGATGTACCAGGGGTTCCAGGTCTTATGGGGGTGCCCGTCCCGCTCGGTGGAGGAGGTATGTAGGGCTGAATGATATCTTGGTCGTTTCCGGGATGTCCAAGGTATTGTAACCCAAATGTACCTGGGGTCTGACCAGAGGCATAACCATCCACTAGGGCGGTGGAAATGGAGCCTCGAATGTTGGTGGACGAAGTCTCAGATTGGAGGCGCTCGAGGATGCGCTCCATGCGCAGACTCAGGTCAAGGGCATAGTTCATGTTGGAAGCCTTCTTGAAACGACCCGCACGCATAAAGCCTGGATAACGGTTTTCGTAATTGTGAGTCATGTATGATGGGGGGCACTTACCTCGTGGATTTGATTTGGCATTGTACGTATGGGGTGGTCGTGCGACCCAGCCGATGTTATGTGTGGCATAAAAGGAGAGACGAGCGGAAGCTTCTGGGGAAGGGAGTAAGCGCAAGCCGTCGTCGTTTACGAAGATGGAGGATGTTCCGCCTTGGCGAGCATAGGTTTGCATGGCGCATTTGATGGTGTCTATGGATCGGGCCCTAGAATTGGTTATGATGGGATCGGTGATCTGAAGAACAAAGGGGGTACGAACAGTACGGCATCTAGGCCTTCTTTGTACACGGGCATCTGGATGGTGATGTGAGGGAGAGCGGCATCGACTTCCTTATTTGGCATGGGAGGAACGGCGGAATAATAGCGCGAGTTCTCGTAATAATGGGCGATTGGACCTATTATCATAGAGAGGGCCTGGATGAGCTGCATGGTAAAGAACTGGAACTGGGATTTAAAAAAAAGGGGGGGACGTAAGGTGGGAAGAGGACTGACCAAAGATATGGCGAAGAGGGGAGGAGTGAGGGCGAAGAAGACAAGGTGCATGTAGTTCTGGTCGAGAATGTATTCCTGGATAAGGATCTTGACACCGTTTCCGATGAAGACTGTAGAGATGGGGGTGAGGAGGAGCGAATATAGGGGAGGCGAATGTAGAGTACCTGCAGAGAGACCAGCAGCGAGGCCGTTGTAGATGGGGGCGTATAGGGCAGTCGGACGGTATAAGGGTTCTGGGAGTGCTTTTTCACAGTAGGAGGAAGAGATGGATACCCTGCGACCATACCAGGTGCGACGGAAAGAACTAGGGCTGGGGCTATGAGAGTCGGGAACCTGCTCATTCTGGGGGGGAGAGCCGAGTTCGGAGTGGCCAGAGAGGGAGACCTGGGCGGGGCTGGAGGTGAGTTCGGAAGAGGTCAGAAGAGGTCTATTTCTCCACAGGAGACGAATGAGACGGTCTTCGAAATCGCGTGCGATAGGGATGATGGTGTCGAGAGAGTCGGACCAGACGACGAGGACGCGTTCATCGCGCTAGGGGGGAGAGTGAGGGAGAGGGGAAGGGGAAGGGGAGGGGAGACGTACGATGAATGCGGCATTTTGCTCCTTGTCGGCTTGCGGAAGGAGAACCATGGTGTCGATGACCTGTATGCGCGTGTTTACATCGACATAGATGCAGTCCGACTTCTCGTCGAGGAGCGACTCTGAGAGGGCTGCGTGCACTGCTGCGCTGCGAACCTTGACGGCGACGAGAGGGTTGAGTGCGGCGACGGCGACCTCGAAGGGCTCGAGGGCAGCTACTTCGTAGGGGAACACACGAAAAGAGCCGTCGTGAGTGCGGAGACATACGCCAAATGGGACGGAGTCCTCGTTTGGACGGAACCAAGCATCGCCCTGTGTCTGCTTGAATATCCAGTGGAGAGTTGCGTCGTATCTGTCGTAGTCCATTTGGCGGAGAGTCGTTTGGTAGCCAACGACACCTTTATAGGCCGAGGTGGATCTGAGATCGGGTGCACCCCAGAATAGATAAAATGGCGAGTTAGCTCGATCAAGTCGGTAAATATGTCCAGCGAAGGAGACTCACAGACCAGTCACTCGCCCAGTCCCCTCGTCGACAACAACACAGACGACGACGACAGAGATGCTTTCCCCGCCTCTTCTCTCCGCAAGATCCGCAACCACTACCGTCGTCGCTCCCTGCTCGCCCACTCCACCGACATCCTCCAACAGAGGCATCCCCCCTCCGCATACGCCTTCCCCTTCCAGGCATACCCCGGCCTTCCTGACCCCATCCCCGGCACCATCTCCCGCAGGAACAGCACCGATTCCGTTCGCATGGCCTCCCGCTCCACCTCCCCGCTCACCCACACCCAGCGCATAAGCCGTCTGAGCCAGGCTGCAGATGCAGAGGGTCTTCCCCTTCCCCACCCCCCCTTCCTCACCGGCTCCCCTCCCAACTTCCCCTACCGCTCCTCCACCGCCTCAGCCTCCAGCTCCACCCTCTATCGCGCCTCCGCCGCCGCAGGCATCATCGAGCCCCTCCTCCCACCCAACCCCAGGTCTAGCTCCGCCACTACCATCACCTTCCGCAGCCCCTTCCTCTCCCCCGCCTCCCGTCCCTCCAGCACCTGGTCTCCCCCCACACAAAACAACACCCTTCCCTTCAACGCATCTTCCCGTGCAAACTCCTCCCTCGCACTCGCACTCCCCCCGCTCCAGAAGAAGGCCATGCCTTCCACTCGTCTCCGCGAGAAGCTCGGGAACGACGAGAAGCCCTGGCTCGCACGCAAAACGCCCTTCCTGGAGCGTGCAAGCAAGTGGCTCACTTTCGCTGGCCTCTTCCTGGGCGTGGCCGTCGCGGCCCTCCTCGTCTTCCGTGGCTACCAGTCCGTCCACATCCTCCAGAGCAGCCAGCTCTGTATGGTCCTCGACGACAGTTTCTCTGATGACAGCCTCAATACAGACAACTGGTCCCTTGATGTAGAGCTGGGAGGCTATGGGTGAGTCGGATAACCTTCTCCTTGAAATCGCACTACATCCCATCCAGAAACGGCGAGTTCGAGATGACCACCGACTCCACAAACAACGTCTACATTTCCGGAGGTCAACTCTTCATCATGCCCACACTCACCAGCGATTCCATAGACGGTGGATACAGCTCCGTAATGGATAACTCCACTTACACCCTCGACGGGTGTACTGCGGGCAACACCACTGGCAGTGCGTCGCATGCTCTCATGTTGTCTTCGACTGACATGACACGTGGCAGCAGCCATTCACGACCAAGGTGCTTATGTAATAATACCTCACCTGAAAAGGCAGTTTACGGACGGAAATGGCACTGCCACGAACGGCACCACTTCCGTCAACGGCACCACCTCCACCAATGGCACCATCGCGGGCGGCGGTACTATCAACGGCGGTGGAACAAACTCTACCAACTCAACTACCCCCACCAACTCAACTTCCTCAAATGGCCCCACTGGAAATGCCTGCACCGCCATTTCCTCGACCTCGGCCGACACCGTCATCAACCCAGCCATGAGCGGACGCGTCAACACACGCGGCAAAAAGTCGATCAAGTTCGGCAAGGTCGAAGTACGTGCAAAGCTTCCACAGGGCGACTGGTTGTGGCCCGCGATATGGATGTTGCCCGAAGGCAACGACTCCTCTGCCACCCAAGGCACCGGCGTTTACGGTGCCTGGCCCATGAGTGGGGAAATCGACGTACGCCCTTGCACTCTCACTCTCTCATTCTCGCCCTTGACAATCCTCCACCTCAGATCATGGAAGCGAGAGGCAACCTACCTTCGTATGGTGCCCAAGGATCCAATTACGTGCGCTCAACTGTCAACTATGGCCCATTCCCCGGAAACACCGCGGTCGCTGTCAGTAAGTCACCTTATACCTCGTGCCACAACCGTAGAACCATATCCACCATTAGAGTCCAGCGGTACTACCGCATCACTGCTCAAGAGCCTCTATGGCTGGGTGAATACGAAACGAGGTAACTTTGCCAACGACTTTCACGTGTATACGATGGAGTGGACGAAAGACTGGATGCGACTCTACACGGACAACCGTCTCCAAGCGATGATCAATCTCAAGATCTCATCTAAGAACACTGATTCATACTTTTTCAACACCGGCGGTTTCCCCGGGGTGGCAATGAACATAACTTCCGGAAAGTATGTCGAGGTTCAGGATCCGTGGTCGACTGCGTTTGGCGGCTCTGCTGCGGCTCCTTTCGATCAACGTGGGTATAATTCTTTTCCGTTTTCCTTTCCTTTCTGATCCGCGGTTCGACAGCATTTTACATGGTCATTGACCTTGCGGTTGGCGGAACGAGCGGGTGGTTCCCTGATGGTGTTGGTGGGAAACCGTGGTACGATGGCTCAGGCAGTACGTGGAACCATATTCTGGATCAACAATGGGACGCTCACTCGTGTATGGGGTCCTGATAGCCGCGATGCGAGACTTTGCAGCGGCACAAAGTTCTTGGAGTGCCACGTGGCCTTCGAGCGCCGACAAAAGGGCCTTTAGAATGTACGTATTAGCCATGGCCTTATCGTTTAAGCGTTCCTGAACGATTGCGTTGCAGCGACTACGTCAAGATGTGGCAGCTTTGCTAGGCGATAAACCGATTTGGTGACTCGATTATCATTATCTTGAACGAACTAAACTTTTTTTTTGCGATCCGTACCGTCCATGGTACCCATACCAATCGCTCGAATATTTATCGGACATTCGTTATCGTCGTTTTCATCTAAACCTCACAGTTACGGAAAGACCAAGTACCCAACCCCCCCTTTTTTTTTCCTATGCACGACCACTGTGTCAATGATCCCCATTTCGCGTTAACCCGCACATTACGGATGTCTTGTTGCGATCCGTGTTGATCGTGGTACCTACTCATGATCACTCGTTGTCGTTCATCGCTTTCCCATTTCCTCGGAACCCCGGTAGATACGGTACAAGCATCCACGATAAAACTCATCTTTTGAAGTTAAAAAAAAATCGAAGCCAAGATAGATGAAAGTAAGGCGCCCAGATAGTCAACGGGTACCAGTACTCCGTAGTTTTATATATCTCCAAACGTCTATCTACGACGCTCATTTCGAAAATCTTGCATCCGTCCGCGGACGATATTGCAACAGGTCCGAAGTCGTCCCTTTTTTTGCTTACACTCCGCCGCCTTGTAGTTCCATGACTGCTTCTGCGAGCTTTTCCTCAAAGAGTTCCTCCGCGTCAGTCCACACCCGTGCAGTGCGTCGTTCAGGAAACTGCAGTAGCGAAGGGAGCAAGTCTGTGCTGAACTGCTCCGATGCCTCTCTTGGTAGCAACGTCGGCAAGTGGTCGATCGATATCACCGAGAGAGGCGGTATGCCGTCCCTGTCCACCGAGTGAGCTTTTATCCCCAATCAATCGAAAACACGCACGCAAGCTCGACGGGCACGGTCGGTTCCTCGAACGTCGTGTTGACGGAATAGATGGGTATCGGGTTGAACGGATTGGTGGTATCGCAGCTGACGTCGACGACGACGGACAGCCTCCTCTCCGGCACCGCGTTGAGCTGGTCCGTGGTCATAAACGGCGGGATGGAGGACGAGAGGTAGATGCAGTTGACGAACACGTCCACGTCGAGGATCTCGGTGAACGGTCCGCCCTTGGCCGTTTCTGCGAGGTCCCACTTGACGATATCGTCTCTGTGCGTAGCAAACCGTCAAGTAAGCAAGGTGACGCGAATCGGAAAAAAAGAGACGCACTCCTCGAGACCGATCTTACGGAAGAGATCGACAGCACCGCGACCACACCGTCCGAGGGCGCCTATAACAAGCGCTCTGACGCCCCGCCCACTGCCCCCGAGCGCCTCCCTGACGTGCGCGACCATGGCCGCCTCGTTCGGATACGGCTCCAGTCTGCCCAATTTCGCCCCGCTGCGTCGTCGTGCCGCCACCTCGAGTGCACCGGCCGCCGCGCCGGCGAATCCAGCGTGGAACCCGAACGCGGCGACGCGTCTGCCGCTGGCGCCGGTGAGAAACTCGAGATCGTAGAGCGTCCCGCCGCCGCGATGGAACCGGTCGAGGACGTCTGCCCACCCGGCCTGGCGTTTGTAGCAGTGCGCGAACTGGATGTGGGTGTGTGGGAGGGGATCGGTGGAGGGGGGGAGCTCTTTGAGGCCGAGGATGGGGATATCCTTCGGGGCAGTCGGCCAGCTGTTATTGGGGACGAGACGGCAGCCGACGCTGTACCATTCGCAGTGCTTAGGATAAGAAAAAGAAAAGAAATTGAACGCTTACGCTTCGAATTCGGCGTCCTCGAAGATGCGCTGTTCGTCGCGCTCGACTGTGATCTCGACACCCTTATCGATCAGCTTTTTGGCGGTAGTTGGGGTCAGCGCCGAGCGGTGTTCGAACTGCTTCTTTTCGCATCTGAGCCACATCTGTGGGGCCATGTTCTTGTTCTTTTTTTTTTGTCAGAGGGATTCCGTAGTTATCTGTGTCGTAGATGTAAGTAAGGACTTGGATCTACAGTTGAAATGGTAGTAATGCATATACTAGCAATGCATAAATATGTTAATGCATTGGTTTTGGGCAGGTCCCGAGTCGTGCGCACCCAAAATAAGGGGTATTTTGCATAATGCCTGTGTCAATCATGGAAAATGCATTACAATGGAGCCCAAATGAACAGGTGTGGCTGGTTGGAACTCATGATTGGCAAATTTTATGTTGATGGAAACTCTCCCAAGGACCAACAGCATGATGCTCCATGCAAAAAGGAAGCCCCACCATAAACCCACCAATCATCCTGCAAAATGACAAAAGCACACAGAAGATGGATCTGGGACATCTACCAAGCCACCATGGACTATAGAAATCTAACAGGATTTCTACAGGTGCAGCTGAGGGATGCAAGGGATCCTAATGAGGAAGATCTCTAGTAGAGACTTACTAGGGATTTGAGCTGTCTGTAGTTGAGGCTAAACTGAAGCTATTGATCACTTATTGGGTGAAAGCAAGCTTAGGATTTAGAGGGGCTAAGCAGGCCCTTATACGGTGACCTCGGAAACTCTTTCCATGTTTGCCTCAACTGTGATGTGTGGAGCACACTGCCAGGCACTGTGGAAATTTCGGTTGGCTTTGGTGGAGTTATAAATAGTACATACTCTTAGCTATGACATTGCCCCTAGGGGCATGTGATTTGGTTCACACACCATTTAGATAGATCCATTTTAAAACAACCATGTCATGGAAAGGGTTTCCGAGCTTTTGAAATGATGACTAGGATCTTAGTCAAATCATTGATTCTTTGTTATTTTTTGTCAATACAAACAAATATATACATATAAATAGCATGTCTGACTTTAAAATAGTTCACACACTTCTTATTTTCCAACTTCAGTCATGGTTAAATCCATCTCTCTCACTTAGCAAAGCACCATCCTTTCTTTGCTTGATGCTGGTCATTCTGGTGAAGCAATTGCCAAGCAAACTGGTGTCAGCCCTTCCACTATATCCAAACTTCACT
>JBBPME010000532.1:0-14141 GCA_038090155.1 Rossbeevera pachydermis
TTACCTTTCACTTTTTCACATTATCACGTCTCGCTAAGATCACATCTGATTAGTAACGTAGTATATAAGCTCGACTCCTTTGTATCGTATGTCTTTAGTTTGAAATCATCTTTTATCCTCGAACATACGCCGCTTTTCGCTGCGACTCGACGGATCTTCGTAGATCGATTCCAGACTGATTTCTAGGCTCGTAACAATGCAGTTCGCTCAGGCAGGAGCAAATCGGATACTGTGTCGAATGCCATCTTTGCCGTCCAATTGATCTGGTTCGTGTTGCAGGTCATCGTTCATTACTCCATCAGCCGGGCCTTTGAAGGATGCCTCGACTGTCTCGATGTGCGCTACGTGGTGTATGCTAGGCGCACTACACTTGGCAGCGTGGAACTACAAATTTCCGACAGAGACGGAGGTGATCTTTTGACGTGGTGCATCTCTTGGGTTGACGGGAGGTCCACTGGTTAGCGCCGCTGCGATATTTATGAAGGGTAGGGATAACAGCTTGACTCAGTTGATCGGCCGGGGCATCTGGGATTTTGCGTTTATTTCCGCCATCGTTTTCCGAGTAATGCTCGTGATGTTGATGCTTTTGAGCCCTCGTTCGTTGCCATGCCCACTGCTTATCAGCTCATCGGGCGGACATCGTGTATTCCTCGACCGTCATCACTGGCACCGATTATGGCTTTATGGTCCTGTTGTTAGTACCACCTTGTCGTGCATCCGCGTGCTATGTCTATGGTAGACGTCCTACGATGTGATCCGAGTCTCTTCTTGAATTTTTTTGTATACCCATTCGGACACATTCCGAATCGTTCGAGTCGATGTCAGCAAGAGAGAAAATCACAGTTGACTTGATCAACGGAGACCTTGCACCCCGTCTCCGAGTCGTTCCACTGGCAATGAGTTGACTGGCGCCTCCGCTCTGCTCTCAGCAGTACTTGGCCATTCTCATGCCTCCTGCTCTTGGCAGCCTTAGGACAAATTTGCGTTGTCAGTGGCCACTGTTCAGCACCCAGCAGGCCTAGTCTTCCCCGTGTCCACATAACGCCCGCCCGCCAGGTCCGATGGATCTGGCCTCGAGCCAGACACCCATGCTCCCTTTCCCGAACCAATGACCACTCAGCTTCTTTGTAGGTTAGGTTCGGTTACTAGTACTCACGCCATCATTGGAACCACCTGGCTACTGACAAATCGGTTACTCCCAGCGGGCCCGGAGCCCGGACAAACCATCTTCAACTTCTCTAATGTACTGTATGATGACTGCCAGTGCGTTCCTCTCATAGTACGACGTGGGAGAGCAGAGCTGTGCCGCGCGAGTCAACGTCTGGCCAACCTTCATCGCGTCGCATCATAGCGAACGTATTTTTATTTTACGTTTTTTCTCTCGCTGAGTGCATTAGCACATGCCATAATCGACTCATGTAATTGACTTCCAGTGAGGCCCATAATATCAACATCACCAGCAGAGGTGACGATCCCATTGCATTTTCAAGTTCACAGCAGATTCTCCCGGACATCTTCTTTACCTTGTGTCGCAGACTTCGTCAGGACTAGGCTGCTGGCCTGTGAAAGAGGTGTAAGTAATAGTCGGACCGAAAGGTCGCGACTTGGTCACGGCCGAGCGGACCTCGAAAAAAGGTGGCTTGAGTTCGTTCTGATTGGTCGAAATCGTTCCGAGTCGACGACGCTCTTCATGACGACTTTACCGAGGTGAATGGGTAGGTGAGGCAGACGTCGACACGCTTTCTCCTCGACCACCGTCTACATCCGTCGTGTAAGAATACTTTGCTGACGTCATTGGTATTGCAATTGCTGATGCGCAGCTTCCGAGTCATTTCACTTGCACTGCGCGTTGTTCATTGTGATCTCGTGACTCTTGTCCCAGGAGCAATCACGTCGAACAGTTTCAACTACCCTGTCGGTAGAGGCTAGTCGCAAGGCCGACTGCATGCAAGCCACCCGGGGCCGGCCGCCCTTGTTTGATTATTGCACGGCATGTTTGAATGGTGTTTTGCGCATGGATCGTACTACGATTTCATTCACCACTTCGTTCAAGCCGTCCGGCCCCGCTTCTTGTCTATCTACACGAGGGTTTCGCGTTCACCAAAAAGTAAGGGACCTACTTATTTCCGTGTTCCACGCCATCTTACTGACGGGCCACGCGCAGTGAATAGGGGTGCGTACCTGTTTTCGGACCGCACTCGGCAAGGTGATGGATTCTGCGGCCGAGTTGCACAGATGTGCCATCTATATGATACCCGAGTCGATTCGTATTTCCTGCATTACACTCCGCACGAGATGGCCTGTAGAGCACAACTGTGTGAGTGTAACGGCGATAATGCCGCATCAACCACGAGCTATCCGTGTGTAACGGGTAGCACTTGGGGCCGTATATGTATGACGTCCACCCGCTGCATCCCGCTATATGTATCATGCGAATGAATTCAAGGTAGACTTTGCCATAATCCATCTGTTGCTCGCCCTGCTCCCTCTCTCTTATATCGCCCAGGGAACTACATCGATACGACGAACTCTTCCTGGGGGACCTGCGTACTGTTCTTGGGGATTTGCCTATTGGATGTAGTCTATTTGGATGTGCCAAGGCCTGGAGTAACCATGGGAGGACATACATTATACCTCACTTGAGGCTTCCTCACGGTTCTATTCGCGGTCTCTTATACCATTCGTTGATCTAATACGCCGACCCGTCTCGGGCCGATCTGATATTACGGTTTCATTGTTTACCGGTGTGATCGAAAAGTGAATCGATGGCTACGAATTCCTCAAGCTCTGACAGGAGGGAAAAATCATCGCGGATCTGTTTGTGACAGTGGGCGACATCGACGACTAGATCAGACGGTCTTTTCTTTGGTCGTCCGTCGTTTGCCATTTCATCAGTCTCGTGGGGCTTGACGTTATCGCCGTGTTTTATCTCTCCTCCTGTAAGCCACTCATTGCTGGATTGCTTATCTATGAGACCCAGCAGGTAAGGGTTTGTTCACAAGAGGAGCTGTGGGTGTTATACGATCACGGGAAGTGCCGGGATGCATCATGCAGATCGAGAACACGGAAGCTACATCCTAGCCTTCTCTATAGAGCATTGATGACCTTCCGTCTGTGCACAAGGATCCAGGAAAGTCGACCGATGACTTCCGCAACGTAACTTGCACTGGGGTCGATTGCATTTTCTAACCTCGGGCTCTCACTTCCAATGCCGTGCAATCATGTGTTGGCGTTGTGCTTAATAGATGCTCCAGAGGCTGCGACAAGAGGAGGACATATATGAAACGAAGGGAGGAAGAGGAACAAATCGAAGAACCAACTACTTCCGTGGAGGGTTCCATCAGACGATGTCGAGATTAGCACGCAATCTCAGGACCGAGGATGTGGATGGCTATGCAGTGTTCTGTGAGAAGGACGCGGCGAGGTTTGGGCGACGTGATGAACGCCCTGGCGGTCTGTCGCGGTGTAGTATTATCACTTACCACAGGTTTTGCCCAAGATATATTTTCGGATCCAACGAAATTGAACGGCTTATTTCGTTAGGAGCCGAACTCGTGGTGGGCATGTGTGATTTCTGTGAAGGAGACCAAGACTATGGTGCTGGTGCGCAACCTTTGTAGGAAGTATCTCATTTCCGTCTGCACTTGGAGGTGACGATGTGAAATAAACCAAGAGAGACGGTTGATTGTGATTGTGGTAAGATCCATTCCGTCTCATTGTTACGGGCGCGGGTCTGGAATCACCATCATTTTTAGTTTCGGGGATGTCCTGGAATGCAGATAGGCTGATACAGCCAGACCCACGCTAATCCCGAGGTACGGACCGAGATGAAAAATGCGATGAGTGGGGACCCCACAGACTATGTAGTTGAAGGATGGATCAGCGGATCATGGTCTGGCCAACCTTGGAGCCAAACCAACCCGGACGGGGGACCGCAAATTCCGAAATCTGGTACAATATGACTGTGTTTGACAATGCAAGTATTTTGAGTAGACCAGGATGTCAGACAGGAACACAGATTCGACATGCGCTGCCAGCATGCGCGGGCACGACGCTGGGACGGAACAAAAAACGAGGTACAGACAACGACTACCGCCAAATGCCGAAAAAGACCTGCCACCACGGCCGCCGGATACCCTGTGCACTCTTTTCATATCCCTGGACCAGCCGTTGGTAGTGCCTGGGCATCGAGGCGGGCTCTAGCGTTTTTTTAGAGAGGGGGTACTGTGAAGAAGGGGGTAAGGAGGGTGAGTGGATGGGAAGAGACGAGGGTCACCTTGTGCCGTACGTTGTCGTCCAACAGTGCTCTGGCGGAGCGTACGGCTGCTGGTGTGAGACGGGGATGGTCTGCGAGCGCGTCAAGGAAGTTTCTGAGCTGGATATTTGGACGGAAGGGATCTGTTGGCCAAACGGCGGCGATGGATTTGAGCTTCATTGGAAAGACCCTAATTAGTCTCTGAGCAAGCGCTCATAGCCGCGCACATGTTCGTCGCACGTTGCGCCCTTTCTCTTCACGACCAATGGGTTGCTGTGGTGAACCAGCTACCAAGGACGACGAGTACACTAACAGAGCGAACAACGCAGGACACCTCGGCGCAGTCGTTCACCAACAGCCCGGGCCACAGCCGTCCCCGCAGATATACGAAAAGCATGCACTTCTAACGTCGACACCGTCACCCAGTGGTGGTCCTTCCCCACCGCCGCAGAGCTTCTATCCCGGCGGCAGCGTTCTCCATCGCACACCTGTTTCGCCGCCACCACATTCCCAATGGAGCTACGGGTCCTCCTCACCGCCTCCTCCATCCAACATCGTCCAGCACGGTATGTCGAGCCGACCCTCTCTTGGCCTCACTGACCGGCTCCGATGTATAGGCATGACGGCAACCCCGTTGTATCAGCCCAGCCCTGTTCACGTACCGCCCCGACATGCCTCCACCTCGCCGTCCCTCGTACCGAGCATGACCCATATGGCCACCCCAATGCAGAGAAACGAGAACACCGCCGGAAGTGCGTTCGATGAGGGCCGTCTATCCATATCCATCGACTTCGGTGCATATTCAAGTCTCTGGGTACTCTGTCCCCCACTGACGTGCGCCACTTCCCCTTGTCCCAGGAACTACTTTTTCAGGCGTGGTGAGTGCATCACAGGTTATCCACTTTAGGCGATTGGCTGACCTTCTTTGAAACAGGCGTATGCCTCCTCCCGCATCGCATCCGGCGCGATCCAGCAGATTCTCCATTGGCCAGGTTCTTTTGAGACATTTCGCAAAGTGCCGACATGTCTATTATACGATGAACACGGACAGGTTTTGGCGTGGGGACTCGAAGCTAAGAATTCGAGTCCTATGTTAGGCACGGTCCGATGCGAGTGGTACGTCAACGTACCTTTCGGCTGTGACCCGTACCGGGTAATTCTTTTACCCTTCTTTCCCTCAGGTTCAAACTGTTCCTCGAGCCGCGCGCGTTGCGCGACGAAACTGCCATTGACCCGCGCTTACCGCAACTTCCGGCAAGTTCCCCGCGTCGCCACCCTGTCATCCATGTCGTATCTCATTCGTTTGATGTTGTGACAGCCGGGCAAAACGGCCATGAACCTGATCGTCGACTTCCTAACATGTCTGTGGGAATACGCGAAAGAAGAAATCACCCGAGAGATAGGTGCGGTCGCAGATCTAAGTAGGCACTCTCTTGTCCGCGTGGCAACTCGTCCTTGACGGTCAATAGACGCCGCCGACGTCGTGGTAACTTGTCCTGCGGCGTGGGATGCTAAAGGTTGTGATCTCATGCGTGCAGCTGCCATCGAAGCAGGCCTCGTTCAATCGACTCACGCGGGCGATATTAACTGGCGCGATCGCTTGCGCATCATCACGTAGGCCTATAGTCATTCCGTCCTGCCATCTTTCTTGACCCCCCTATTTTTAGCGAACCCGAGGCGGCTGCAGTACATTGTGTCCGATTAACGGACCTCCACAAATTGCGCCCGAGCCAAAACTTTATGATTTGTGATGCGGGTGGTGGCACGGTCGTAAGTATAGCCTCTTCCTTCTCTGGTGAGGCGTGTATGTAACTTGGCGGCCGGTCAGGATTTGGCGTGTTACAAGATGATCGGACAGGTCGGGAAGAACGGGAATCTGGAGATTGCGGAAATGTGTGCACGATCGGGCGCGAACTGTGGCTCCCTCTTTTTGGATCTTCGGTTTCGAGAGCTGGTCAAGACGCTGTTGGCTGACCACCCTGCGCACCTTGACGCGGCGAGTCTGGCGTATTTTATGCACTCGTTCAGCCAGACGGATAAGCTCTCGTTCAAAGGAGACGGCGACGACGGTCAGACATTTTTATTTGTGGGTCGTATTAAGGTCTGAACGCAGATTCCCCCAGAGACCTACTTCCATTTTATGTGCTTCAACGTACAAGACCCGCATGATCCTTCTGTTGGTCTGATCAACGGTGAGCTGGCAATACCGGGAATCCTGATTCGACGGGAAGTTTTTGACCCCGTGGTCAATCAAGTATGTGGCGCAAGGTGGCGTTTCTAGGGATGACGATGATGGGACTGACGGAATCCATAGGTCCTGGAGATGATCGAGGAACAGGCAAGCAAGATTGAGCAACGGATCGATGCACTGCTTCTCGTGGGAGGGTTTGCTGGAAGCGAGTATCTTTTCCGCAAGGTGGAGGCGAGTTTCCGTGTGCCAAGGGGTATTCGCAAGCGATTGAATGAAAAGTGCAGGACAAGTTCTCTGGAAAGATTAAAGTGATCGCACGGCCATTTGATGCTGATACGGCGACTGTGCGAGGTGCCGCACAGTACGGACTTTCGCGCCAGACGATCGTGTCGACGGTGATCGCACCACGGGCGTACATTATGAAAGTGAGCGTTGCCGTGTTTTCGTAAGTGGGGGTGACGGGCTGAGAAAGGCGATAGGTGAAGCTTCCGGCAGAACCCGAGGATTGGCTGAAGCGACCGGCGTACATCAAGGAGAACAATGCCAGCCTGCCGATATGCGAAAACCGGTAATGAGAATTTTTCCATACCGTTTTGGATTGTGATTTGGTGACGAGAATGGTGACGGTGCAATTAGGCTGCAATACCTGGTGATGAAGGGTGCGATCCTGCGAAAGGGGTAAGTAAGGTCTTATTATTGGGGTTTTTCCCCATGGAGTGGAGCTGACGTGATCCGGGAATGTACAGCCAACGCGTGAAGACCAAGTTTTGGTACGCAACGTGGTCATTGTGTGGTCGTGTGGATCAGCCTAAATTTTGTTTCACCGTAGTAAATTCTCACAGAACAGCCAGGGTAAGTTGGGGGTCCGTGATGGATAGACGTGATATGATGACGTACAAATCATATGTAGATTGCCATTTCGTGGCAGTCTTATACACGTCCGAGTCGGACAAGGTGATGCGATATACAGATGAGGCAAGGCTCCTGACACGTCACGGGCACCTCAAATGACGTTTTATGTCATAGGGCGAAACAATGGAAC
Organism: Rossbeevera pachydermis; assembly: GCA_038090155.1. Lineage (NCBI taxonomy): Eukaryota > Fungi > Basidiomycota > Agaricomycetes > Boletales > Boletaceae > Leccinum > Leccinum pachyderme. The sequence continues at coordinate 7,489 of JBBPME010000532.1, forward strand.
TCTGCCAGTGGACTGTGGATCTGAGCTCGCTACCCACGTTCCAGCAGAATGCGAGGATGGCAGCGCCGCACGGGTTCTATACAGGTGTGTGGAGGTGACGTGGGGGGGTCGGGAGTGGACTGATATGGTGTTGGCAGAATTTGAACTCGGACTGGAGATGGACAGCGCGGAGGTGCGGGGGGTGCTTTTCCACGAAGGGCAAGAGTGGAGCCGGGTCGTGTTCGATTTTCTGAATTAGTTAGAGATCTGAACGATCGGACCTGTAGTATACCGGACTTGTCCGCCACGTTTCCTCGGACAACCCCGTCCACCGAACGATTGTCTCCCGCTCCGAAAATGCTATATAAACATTCTGTCGTGTCAGCTCTCGACTCACCACAGTCATGCATCTCCTCCTCCCCCCTCGTCATATCCCCTATTTCCTCAACTGGGCACACACCTTCGGATGCGCCCCACACGCCCTCTTCGAGCCCGAGGATATCCACCACTGCCGCCAAGTTCTCGATCTCGCTCGCCGGGAGCGCACCGTATGTCGTGCAGTCGGCGTCGGTCACTCCCCCAGCGACCTTCCATGCACCTCCGGATACATGCTCCGCACCACCAGGCTCGACCGGATCCTCGAGGTATGTCCTCCTATCCATACATATGTGCCCATACATATCCACTACCCTTCCAGGTCAACACCGAGAAGTGCTACGCCGTCATCGAAGCCGGCATCACTCTCCGCGCCCTCCACGCCGCGCTCGCCAAGCACGGCCTTGCCATGAGCAACGTCGGCTCCATCTCCGACCAGACGCTCGGTGGCATCATCACCACCGCAACCCACGGAACAGGCATCAATTACGGCGTGATCTCCACTCACGTCATTGCCCTGTCCCTGCTGCTGGCAGACGGCACGCGCGTAACCTGTTCCCGCCAGGAGCGACCCGATCTCTTTCTCGCTTCGATTTGCGGCCTCGGCAGTACCGGTATCATCTTGACCGTCACGTTGCAGGTCGAGCCTGCGTTTCGACTCAGGGAGGTCCGCCAGACTCTGACGTTTCAAGAATGCGTCCGACGGCTGGACGGCCTTGTCAAGGCGGCTGAGCACGTTCGGATATGGTGGTACCCGGCCGCGGACGCCATGCGCGTCTTTTCGGCCGACAGGTCTACAGAGGTAAGCCAGGCTCGGGCCGTTCCGTCCGCTTTCCCCCCCTCTCACCACTCCATTCCACCCACATCGCATCACACACTTACTTATCCTTCCCGTTCCAGCCAATACGACCCGAAGCGAGTTGGCTGTGGGATACCCTTTTAGGTTTTTACGTGCTCCAATTCGTACTCTTTTTGGGTTGCTTCTTTGGTTTCTTCAACGTCTGGGCAACGCGCTTCGCGGCATGGCTCGTCAAGGATGACCAGGTCGCAGTCAACGATAGTTACCATATCTTCAATCTCGATATCAGAGTGAGTCATTCCCCTCGCCTTCCTCCATCCCCCATCCGTCACCCGCCCCGGCAATCTAAACCTGTCCGGAAAGGTTTGCTTACTACTACCCTTTCTTCCTCCGAAAAAACAAATAGATGCGCCAGCACACGACGGAATGGGCTATACCCTATGAAAACACCATGCGTTGCCTACAGGACCTCCATTCCTGGCTATCTTCAGAATTCGCGGATCCCGACGGTTTGCGACCGCATTTTCCCATCGAGATCCGGTTTTCGGACGCTGATGACATTTGGCTGAGTCCCAGCTATGGTCGGAAGACTTGCTGGATTGGTATCGTGCATTACAAGTGAGAATTCTCTTCCTGATCGTGGTTCTTGTTGTCCTGACGTGATTCGTCATCGTCAGGCCCTATGGCATGGAGGTGCCTTACGAGCGATTGTTGGAACGTTTCGAGGATATCATACGTCGCCACAGCGGGCGTCCCCATTGGGCAAAGGCACATCCACTCCTTCCGGACGCGCTTCGTACGCTTTATCCTCGCTTCGACGACTTTGTATGCGTGCTGCAGGACGTTGACCCTGACGGGATGTTCCGTAATGAATATATCCAACGCCACATCTTTGGCAAATCGGACCCAGCATATGACGGCACCGTGTTTCGACGCCTTCGTCGATGGTGATGGCTCGATCATTCCCTCAAAATAATTCCTTTATTTTCGCGTTCCATTTCGTGTTTCCAAGCAGTTCATACAGGAGTCGTTTCGACGTATAGCTATTGCGGGTACACCACCTCTTTCCTACTACGAAAACTCTCATAACCCTAGCTGCTGTTTAATGGATTCCCGAACCAGTCGCTCGTACTCCTAGATGATGTGTTTTTTTGTTTATCATTCGCACGATAATCCATGTACATACGAGTAAGAAAACAATGGGAGGATGCGTACCTGTTTGTTCTCGCGATAGACCTTGCAGCAATCAATGTTGGCACCGCTCTCCAAGTTGGGTTCTACGGGAAGTCGTCAGCGAGCGAGGTTGAGGGTGATAGGAGAGGTACGTACCAGCAAGCATCGAGATGACGCTAAGCAAAACCTTTTCGACGCTCTGGACGGGGCTCCAGCGTTCGGAAGCTTGTTCGTACATGGTAGGGTCATCACCCGGGGTATGCAAGATCGAGATGCAGACGTTTCCGTCAGGGTAGACTAGACAGAAAAAGAAGACAGGTTAGAATGCGTGCCACGATGGCGATGTGATGCGATGCGATGCCAGCGGGCGCATGTGGGGTTTTTTTGGTTTAGCTCAGTTTCAAGTTTTAATCCGAATGGAAGGAAGTAGCGATGGTGGGTTCGTACTAGCCCCATGGCGTCATCACTGACGTGAAACACAAACTAAAGCGGAAAAGGGCGTCGGAATATAGAAGAGCGAAGAGCGCGAAAATGGAGAATGGGAGAAAAAATGAAAATGAAAAGAAGAAAATGAAAAAAAGGGACGGGTAACGTACTGTTGGGATGGAACAACGGGGGGTCGAATCTCATCTTGAACGGCGAGAGGGGATAGTCGGATGGCTAAGTATGTAATGCCCGTTGTCGCGAGTTTCCGAGACGTCAAGGTTGGGAGGAGCGCAAGCCCCCGAGGGTGGCGGACGACGGTGAATGAACGGCGTGTGTGAGAGCGTAAGTTGATGATTGTTATGTGTGAAGGTGAAGGACGAGGACACGAGGTGAACGAGTGGACAGGAACGGACTTACGAACGTAAGCTTGGCGACGAAGACGCCACCCTCCTAGCGCGCCATCAGCGACGAATTGGGTCGAGAGCTGTTGCATACGCACGAACGGGGTGTCTTTAGGACCGCATATCAGAGCTTCCCAAGTGAAGAAGTCGGACTCGGTGATGGGACCTGTTTTCGATTTCGATTTAGATGTGGCGTTCGAGAGATAGATGAATGACGACGACGACGACGACAATGACAACGACAACGACGACAATGACAACGATGAAACAGGGCAGCCGAGTTAGTTCGCACCTGCGGTAAACATGCCATCGGGAGAACCGCCTGCGGTGAGTTGCTTGTACTCTGTCATCAATCGCCGCAGCGCCGTCGAAGTGTTCGATCCTCTCGCGCTCATCGACATCGTCTCTGTTCCGCTGTCGCAAGCCGATGATAATACCACCAGCGTGTGGGTGTTGGGTGTGTGTATGGACAAAAATGTAGCTAAACAAAGGAAACGGGAAATCGCTGGGCGTCTAAGCTCGACCGGGTCTTCGGAACGGAGTCAGGAGGACAACTCGGGCCCGATTGCATCGCGGTTCTGTGCGAGTTGCGAGTTTAATGTCGCCGTCGTCTTCGTCTTCGAGCCAGAAAACCAGAAAACCCCCATTAATCTTCATGCTTAGATCTTCTGCCTCTGACCGCCCCATCTGAACGGACACGCGACCCTCTCTAAACTAAAGCTGCCAGTGGCCGGCCACGCTGCCCGTGGACGGGCGCGTACGTGCGATTACTACGTGCGATGCCCGCACGCACACACGGCCACGTCGGACATGAACCATGAACTCATCAAATCCTTGCCATCGACCCACCTTTTATTTTATTTTATTATCTCTTGTCTTATTCTTACCCCACACGCCCCCGGTTAATTGAGTTCCGACCACCTGTTTTAACCCCTCAGGTCCCCTCGTTCGACGCCACGACATCGCCTCGGCCATCAATCCTATCTCCACGGAACATGCTGTGGCCTACGCTTCCGGAACGTTCCCTGATAGCGAGAAAACGAGAGGAACAAGTCCAAGGAACTTGTAAGGGGACACAAAGTCGCGTTCAATCAATGAATCGTAGCCTGACCGGATCCTATTAAACTCAAAAACCCGGGCGGGAGTACCTCGTCAGCCAACGCCGCCTCGCACCCTGTGTAACACAGTAAAAGTGACGAGCCATGTCACCTTTGCCACTTCCACTTCACCTTTCACTAATGGTTGCACCACACGACCCTAATGTGGGGTGGCTGACGAACTTCGATAGTTATGTCCTTTAGCGCGACACAGCAACGAACTTACACAGCTTGAGGCCTTATCGCCTTCATGTTCCTTATCCAACCCCACGGTCACCAAGGAAATGCTGCCAGATTAGTGTGATGTTCATCAAATACAATTTATTTATTTTTTCAAGCGTCGTCCAGAATGAGGCGCGGCACGACGTTCATAGCCATCAACTGAAACGAAGACAAAACAAATCCCGACGATCAAATTTTAGCCACACAGATAAGTTCACGGCATCAGGAACAGAAAAGGGGGGCGGAAAGGGAAAGAAAACAAAAACGGGACCCACCTCCTGAAAGAGTAGCTTGGCCGCGTACGGGATTGTCAGCGTCGCCATCTTTTTAGAGCTCTTGCAGTACGAACACCACCCGTGATAGCCCATCAGGCCGCACTCCTGACAGGCGTTCACCTCAAACTTGTCGGACGAGATCATCAGACGCTCAAGCAAGAGCTGCGTTGCCCCGTAGCCGATCAGGCAGTCGCGCTCCATCTCTCCAAGGCGCAGTCCTCCCTCTCTGGATCGACCTTCAGTTGGCTGTCGTGTCAACGTCGCACGCGGACCCCTGTGACAAAAAGAAAACAGCGTGCGTCAATCCACCGCTTGCCCCGATCCACATTTCGGTAACTTCCGTACCTTGCGCGGGCGTGCATCTTGTCCATGACCATGTGTTCTGTGACAGGTGCCAAAAGTCAGTCCACCGCCGCCGCTGGTACAATGGTGACCGGTTACAAAAAAGAAAAAAAAGTCTCACTCAGTTTCTGCAATGAAAACAAAACCACACACAAACAAAAAAAAGTGAGCGTCGAGCTTAACTAACCCAAAATGCGTGAGATCTCCTTGCCTGATAGTAAATGGGCCCAAAATAAACATAGGCTTCCAGTGGTTCACCAGTGATTCCACTTGTGAGCATATCCTTGCCCGCGTAATTGAATCCGTGTTCGATCAAGATCCGAGACATGTCCTCCACCTCCAAGGGGCCCATCGAATTCAATAAAACGAACCGGGAATGTCCGAAGCGGACCTACCTTAGATCCACCAAATGCAGTTCCGTATTGAAGCTTGCCGGACAAAACGCCAGCCTGCAAATTCGGATGTAATTATGTGTGTCACACACGAAATACAGGGAAAAATAATAACCTTGCCAGCCAACAGCTCGATCATCTTCCCGACCGTCATCCGAGACGGGAAACCGTGTGGATTCATGATCGTATCTACGAACGATGAGCGTCAATCAGTCACGACGACCCATCCTGTGTTTTTTTTTGGTCTCACCAGGGTTGATGCCCCGATCGTTGAACGGCATGTCCTCCTGATTGACAATCAATCCACACACGCCCTTTTGGCCATGCCGGGACGAAAATTTGTCTCCTAGTTCTGGCCGTCGCGTTTGGCGAATCAGGACCTTAATCAATGTTTGGTCGTTCTCCGTGTCGCTGACCATGACCTTGTCGATGTACCCCGCTACGGGGGACTTGTACGACATCGGCGCATTCTTGTACGGAACCGTGGCTGCTTGGCCAGTAAACGTGTTGTCGTTGGCGTTGGTCGGCGTCTGCTTATTCACGTAGACGTCCCCTGGGTCTACTCTCTCCCCCACGCCAGCGAGACCATCCAACTGGACGATGTCGTACCTTTTTTGGATAGTGCCGTTTTCATCCACCGGAGCATCCGCGAGCCTGTCAAATCTAAAGAAATGGAAATGGAAAATGGATTCCCGCAAGAGGTAAGTAGACTTACGTTCCGTTGGGATATTTTCGGATGAGCGTCGCGTTCTTGCGCAACACTTGACACCTTCCATAGCCACGGTCCAGACTAGCCTGAAGCGGCGAACCCGGATGAGAGCAAACCCCGACTAAGGCACGAGAAGTACGCCTGACCTTGTTAAGAATCAATGCGTCTTCGATATCGTAACCAGAGTAACTCATGACAGCCACCGTCGCATTTTGACCGGCGGGCAGTCGATCGTAACCAATCAATTCGATTGTCTTTGTTTTGACCATCGGTTGTTGAGGATACACAGAGAGGTAGAGGAGTGTATCTATCCTGTGGAACTGGTTGTATGCGATCGCGCCGATTGCCTGTTTACCCATGGCACACTGATACGTGTTTCGTGGGGATTGATTATGATGTGGATATGGAATGAGTCCAGCCACAGCACCCAGGATGGTAAAAGGTTCGATCTCTAGATGCGTCG
>JBBPME010000533.1:0-14104 GCA_038090155.1 Rossbeevera pachydermis
GCTGTAGAACTCCAACGTTCCAGAACATCCCTCCAGGCCATCCGCGCAACCTACACGACCGAAATCAAGAAGAAGGAAAAGGAGGTCGAACGAGTGATCGAAAAGTGGACCAAACTGGTCGATTCCCAAACCAAGTCATCCTCGTCCTCCCCCAGTATCATTTTTCGAGGTGCCAATGCCGATGTCGTTTCAGCCATGGAGCTCCTTGGAAAGGGAAACGGACTTCTCGAAGTTGCTCTTCAACACGCCGAAACCTCCAGGACAGAACTTCTTGACGAGACCACCCGGCTCAGACGACTCATACTCGTATCCGTGAATCGTCTGCAATCAATGTTACACGAAATACGTGTTTTGGCTTCCATTAAATCAGAGGAGGCAAGCTTCTTTCATCGCTCCTCCACCGAGATAGCCTAATATACATTAGCCCGTTCCATTTGTTCATGATGCGTTGTTCCCACTCACTCCGATCAATGCGGCGGACGACAAAATTCTTTCCCTCTTTGCATCCACAAAAGATGCCATTTCTACCCTATCCAAACACATCTCTGACATCCCAAGCACCGCCCACCCAGCTTCTCCTCAACCCTCAGAAGCAGGTTCCGAAGAATCTAAACGTCTTCAGGCCGTCATTGACAAACTACAGTCCGAACTCGGTACGCTAGCTGATTCAATGTTGTTATCTCACCTGATGGCCTTCCCGTGCAGATCAAGCTAAGAACTTACACCAGGTGCACGAAACTGAAACACAAGATCTTCTGAATCAACTCGCAGCCCAAGCAACTCAGAGAGCCGCCCTCGACGACTTGATCATCGCTTCCGAGCGTGATGCCGAAAGCGACAGGCTCGCTCAGATAAAACAAGAGCTCGAAGATGAACGGGAGAAATTCACCCAAGCAACCATAAAGTTAGGAAAAGACAGATCTGCGTTCGAGGTAATACTCATCTATTTCTTTCCCCCCTGATCTATTGTCTCATCTCTTGGTTCAGAGTGAAAGAATCAAATTCTTGGAAGAGAAGCGATCCTGGCAGGTTCAACAAATGCTTTCCGAGCAGCCGACCACCCTCACTCCAGAAGTGCCACCCTCTGTACCTCCTTCCCCCAATTTGGCCGCTTACCTTCCCGAGGTAACAAAATCACCCCGTAAGTCTCCTCGCAAACAAAAAATCGTTGGCAAATCGGGCAACGCACGTAAGACCCGTGTCTCCCGACGTTCCTCCGCCTTCTCCATTCCACCCCCTACCAATGTTGAACCTGCGTACGAGACGGAGGTGATCCCCATTGTCGTACCTGTGTCGAAACAGCAGGCGAGCAATAAATCCTCCGCGCTGACGAAATCGATCCTTCCAACATCTTTCGTTCTCCCTCCCCCCTCCCCTCGGACGTCGTTGCCTCCACCCAATTCGTTGCTCGGACCGTCGGACCGTCACCTCCCCGAGAACGATTCAAATCCCTTTTCCCCCTCTCCAAAGCCTTCACCTCCGTACTCCATACCGACGATCGTCGAGCCTGCTCCCGCTGGCACAGACATACTCGCACCAGCCACCCCACCACCACCCATGCGGCGTCCTCCGTTCCCTGTGGCGAAACCCCTGGCGGCACACATGATGCACGCCTATTCGCCCATCAAGCCCAGCCCGCTCAGCCGAATCCTCATGCTCGCCGACTCGCCCGAGAGCTCCGACCCCGAGCCCGAGACGGTACCAGAACCCAACATGGTGCCCAGGTCACGGGCCACGAGGACGCCGCCACCGCCGAGCCCGCCAGGACTCCTTCCGCCTGCCGTGGGTGCGAACGGCGGTGACGACGACAGCGATGATAGTCCACTCAGGGAGAAGACGACGACACGCAACGCTGTCATCGCCGTACCGGCGGGAAAGACGAAAACTGACAAGGCAGACGGCAAGAAGCGTGTTTCGGCGAGGGAACGAAGCACGGGTGTCGGCGGTAATGATATTGGCAAGGGATCAAAGGAGACGAAGGCTCCCGCCGCAACAGCGACAACGACAAGCAAACACAAGGCAACTGGCGCGGGAGAGAAGGAGAACCGAGAAAAACCGTCCCGTAAGGGACTGCCACCTGGCACGGTGGTCACAACAGTGGACGCCGCACCTCCGAGAAAACCGGCACGCGGTAATCATCGTGCCTCATCTCCTTCTGGGAGCAAACCCACAGATGGGTTCGCCAAACCCACGAAGAGGGCTCCACCTAAATTGCCGGTTGCCGCGAAAGGTGGTGCGAGGAGGGTGCCCATTGGGAGTGCGGAGGCGGCGCCTTTACCCGCCGGGCGGCGAAGTTGAATGTCAAACGTGCGACTGGCGTTCTATCACGATGATCGACGCGGATGTTTATTGTATGCTTAGGCCCTTCTTCTACATAATTGTACACGACACACCCAGAATTATACATATTGCTCCTTAAGTCATAGTGCGGTGATTTGCTCACTCTCCGCACATCTAGGACTTGATGCTATCGTGAGACACCAAGAACGACCCGAGATAATTATCAAGGTCCGAAATAGCGGTCGAGGGAACAACCGTCCCCACGTATCCGTCCGGCCGAACGACTACGAGCGTGACCTTCTCCAAATCGATACCATACCTCTCATACCCACGTCCGCCCTGAGTCCCTGTTGCATCCGTATCGTCAAGGAGGACCCTGCAGCCCGAAATGAGGTCGCGTCGCACGGATCAATCAATCATCGGTATGAGAGACGATATCTCACCTAGACCAGTGCGGGCGGAAGAACGGAGGAACAGTCACATATTCTATCGTCTCCTTTTTTCCCGCGGTGATCGTGACTAGGTCGAATACGGTGGATGGCTTCCCATCAGGGCTATACTTGCAAAACACGCTGGACGGTGCGCTCCATTCCCTCTCGAGAGCGAAAAGCTCGGCGATCCTCGCATCAGTCAAGTCCCCCACGAAGAAGAGCAACTTAAACCGGGCATCCGCAGGGAGCAGGTCCTGTATCTGTGTCGGCCGCGCGTCCGCAGCGCGGACAAATATGTGCGGTATCATTCGTTCGCCCACGATGAGCTTGCTCGCGCACGTCTGGTATCCAGGATCCACGATCACAGAGGGAGCGTAATGGACACCGATACCGCTCGTGAACCCTCCAAACGTTTGGAATGCACTTTGCATAGACGAGTCGACGCGAGTAAAAGATTCATGAATGATCTTGATCTTCATGTACGGGGCGCTCACCTAAGGAATCGTGCGTGCGATACCCCATCTTGGTTATCCTCTGTTCTCGCCTTTTCGGTGAACATGGCTGACCACTTCTTATCAAAAGCTATCAGGTCTTGCGCGTATTTTCTGCGCTCGTACTCATACTGGGAAGGACGATGTGATTAGAACAAAAAGTAGAGTTTTATCGACACTTACGGTTTTGAGCAATGATGGCTTGGCCCACCCTCGGAGCACCTGTGTGAGCTTCCACGCTACACGATTATCAGTTTTCGCCCAAGAACGCTAAAGATACATACCGAGGTTATGGGTATCATTCATACTCGCATTCATCCCCTGACCTATATTATGGGTAAACGACTATAGAATTCCAAGGGGAAGATACGATGTACTCACCAGCTTTGGGGGAATGTGTGTGACATGCATCACCAGCAATGAAAACGCGCTCCTTGACCGAGTAGCTAGAGGCCACACGTTGCCCAACTAACAAGACACCCGCACGTTGAGACGGGTGAGAGTGTAAAATTAAGAGAGGACGTACTGATATAAATCGTCCACCAACCAAAGTCTGTTGTATCGGCGAACTCATATGGTTGGAACATTTTCCTGCAGGCCTACCACCACGTATCAGTGGCTTCATATCTCGTTACGTACTAAAAATACCCACAGAAAAGAGCTTCTGCGCATTCATCCTACTCTTGTCGACTCTTCCTGTCGACGGATCGACGACATCCGCATCCGACAGTTGGATATACAAACGGACTACGTCATCTTCACGGGGGATGACCATGCAAGTCCCGTTTGTTGAATGTATGACGCTGCGGTTCCGTATATCTGGAAAGTTTGTTTCTGGTATCAAGTCAACAACACCCCAAATAGATTCTGTTCAGTTTGACTAGGGTCAGGCACGTAGCTTGCACACAGAATTTGAATCCATTACTAGTCTGTTCTCCTTCCATTTGGATTCCTAGGGCCTTTCGGACCCATGAATGCGCGCCTATCTCGGAAGTCAGAGCCATCCCTACAGTGATGAGACAGACACACCATCTGATCCAACGACGTATTTGGCATACACAATCTCGGTACTGTTCTGGTCGTCGACGGCATCCAAATGTTCTATCGTAACCTAGTAATGGTGATCACCACTCAAACTCGACGTTAATAGTTGGTTAGCGCCCACCTTCACCGGATATGACGAAGGATTCAATAACTCGTCGGCATCTTCCGAGATTTCGATCGCCGACGGTCGCCGAGGGCGTTCGATCTTTACTCCGCGATTGTTCATAGAATCGAGAAATATTGATTCTATTGCTCCCTGGTGTAGGGTAATCTGGATACCCGCCCACGCATCAAAACGAAATGAGTGTCCATAGTCGATGACGGGGGTCGTACCTCGAATGGGAAACGTGCACTTGGAGCGGTGACGTTAGGGGCACGCTCTGTGCGCTGAAGGATGATGCAGAGATACGTCGCTGTCATTGGAGGATGGCTCGTACCTCGATTACTCCATCGCTCTTAGGGTTGTAGAAAGACTTGAGACATCAGGATCTATCAGGCGAATGCACCGTGCAACGAAGTAAACGTCGACGTACACACATGTGCATCTGGTTTCCTTCCCGGATCAAACGCTCAGCAAGCCCGTAGCTCTGGCGCCTAATGAGCAACGGGGACAGAGTAATGGGGAGCAGGTGCCCACTTGCAACACTTCGATGGTTCTCGGTTGAATGCCATCGGCTTGACCAGCTGGAACCCTGACGGGGCTGACGGGCCGCTCAACATCTATGATCTGGTTACGGGTAGGGCGAAGGAGGCATACCGTATGTCGATGACTCTGACGTTAGTGCCTACCTGTGCAAGAGCGTTGGCACACATCAAGCCGGAGGGTCCGGCCCCAATGATCAGGACGTCAACATAGTTTTCTGGGAGAGGCATTGTGGTGGCAGTGAGTTGGGAGGAGGAGACGCCGGGTTAATGCAAATAAAAGGCATTTTAAGCGCGGTATTAATATTAATATGTTGTATACATACTAGACTGTAGTAGCGATACGATGACATCCTGGATCCGGATTACGTCAGCGACTCTTGATTCGGTGCTTGCCGACGCACAGCCCAGACTCGCCCTCTCCTCCACACATCTCGTCGAAAGATTCCGGGGGGCTAGAATTCACGGCAACTTCCGCTGTAAGGTAGATCTTACGCCGCGATCTTATTCTAGTTGCCTTGTTTACGAGGTTCTTTCCATGCACAAAAGATATTTATCCCAAGTCTGAGCGATAACTGTCAGCGAAGTGTTTGAAGCTGGAGGCCGTCCGCTCTTGCCAATCAGGGGACCGGTGAAGAAAGGATAATCCTATATAATCCTGGATTGGGGGTTGATCAGGGGATGATAATGTATTATCTACCATTATCTACCATTATCATTCCCTCACCAGTTCCCTGATGTGAACGTTTGAACTCCGCCACCCGGGTCGGATGCCAACTAAGCCCGATCATTACTCCTCGAACACCTTTTTCTCCCTTTCACACGGAGAGCCTAATAGAATTAGCTGTAGTTGGCATGCTGTGTTTCACCTGATCTGGGCTAAGAGTCTGAAGCGACGTCACTTCGTAGCAACTCATTGGGCTATCCAGACTTTACACGTACGTCAGAGAATCGACTCATCTAATCTACGAGTATGATACAGTAAAGAAAGTGCTCTGGGTGAATAGTACAGCCACTTAAAACCGGAAGAAAACGTTAATATCAATGTACACAATTTGGGTCGCCGCCGCACCATCGCCGAAGCTGCGGAGGGTATGGAAGAGAGTCATGCGACTCCATCAAGCGATGTTGTTATCTGGTTACCACGCCCCAGGCAATAACACGTTACCGCAAGGGCACAACATATATGGCAAGTGATTCCCTTCATATCTTCATGAATTGCCCGAAATATGCATCCAGTTCCGCCGCGCGATCCAAAGGTGCGATTGTGCCAACGTATCCATCCGGCCGAACAATCACCATCACGCCTTTGTCCGACACACCATACTGCGAGTAACCTCGCCCGTCTACGGTGCGTTTGAAGTCCGCATCATCAATTAAGACCCTGCAGGACACATTAGTATAAGCAATCTTCAGATCAATCAATGTGTACTTACTTGGACCAATGTTGTCTCAGCAACGACGGAAGCTTCATGTACTCGAACTCCTCCTTCTTTCCTTTACAGATCGTGACGATATCAAACCTGGACCCCAATGTTTCGTTCGAGGTATACGTCGTCAAGAATCTCCCTGGTTGCTGAAGGTCCTGCGCCAAAGACTCGACCCTCTCTTTTTGGGAAGCATCGTCGAGGTCGCCAACGAACACAACTAGTTTGTAGCGGCAATTAGACGGAAGAAGGTCCTGTAGCTCGTAGGGTATCGCATTGGCCCCCCCGAGGAACATTTGCGGGGGCATACGTTCACCAATGATGATATTGGTGGCCAACGATTGATTCGCTTCGGCAACGATGGCGGATGGACTATAGTGCACACCAATGCCACTTGTGAATCCTCCAAAGGTTTGGAACGTCCTGTTGGCTAGATTTAGGTGTGGCTCGGGCAATTCCGACATTTTACTCACTTCAGGAACTGTTCATAAGAAACACCGTCGAGGTTATCGGAACTCAAGGGTTTCCCGGAGAACTGGGAAGCGAATGTCTTGTCGAACGCAATAAGCTCTTGTGCGTACTTGCGACGCTCCAACTCATACTGAGTGAAATGCGCTTTAGGAATCTATCAGGACACCAGCAGAGTAACTCACAGTCGATAATAGAGACATGTCTGCCCAACCGCGGATCACGAACGCCAGCTTCCAGGCTGCCCGTCTGTAGTTAGTTTGTGTCTGCGGAACAATATGACATCACGCGGCTCACCAAGATTGTGTACATCATTGATGCTGGCGTTCATACCTTGACCTGCAAAATAAATTAGCCTATCTGCACATAGCAATGAATAACGCGAACAACTTACCTGCTTTGGGTGAGTGAGTGTGGCACGCATCTCCTGCAATAAACACGCGGTTGTGAACAGAGAACTTCGATGCCACACGTTGGCCAACTGTGAATCAAAACTCAGCAAATAATAACTCGTGCTGAATAATCGCTCACTTATGTACAGTGTCCACCAACTGATACCTTTCGTGGGCGCAATTTTGAATGGTTTGAGCGAGGCTTGTGCAACCTATGACGAGGTCGAGTCAATAAACGGATCCGCACAGAAACGAAAAATCTAACCTCTAGCAATTGCTCGGGTCCCATCCTATCCTTGTCCACTCTTCCTGTCTTAGGGTCTGTCACATCTTGAGCGGTGAGTTGGACATAGAATCGGACTTCATCGCCTTCACGAGGGATGACTAAACATGAACCGTTGCTAGAGTGGATGAGACTCTTCTTTCGGATATCAGGAAAGTCTGTGTCGGGAGCTAGGTCCAAAACACCCCAAATATAGTCTGAGCTCGATGATGAGACAGAGTAATGTGGATGGGTCAGAGAAGATTCTCACCAGTCTGTTCGCCATCCATGGATATCCCGAGGGACTTCCTGATCCATGAATGGGCGCCTGCGGGAAATGCGTCAATTTCGGTGGGGGCATGGCAAACTGGAAGTTCGTACCATCTGCACCGAGCACATATTTTGCATAAATGACATCTTCACATGGCTCTCCTTGGGGCGCATCTTGCCGCTCTAGGGTCACCTGCACTTTTGGTGTTAACACTTGAAGGAACATGGATAGATTGGGTTCACCTTGACTGGATACGACGAAGGGTCAGCGAGTTCGGTTTCATCTGTCGATATCTCTATCTTGGTGGGAATGGTCGAACGCTGAACTTCAATGCCCATAGATCTCATGGAATCCAAAAAGATGTTCTCGATCGCTCCTTGGTGGAGGTTGAGCTACGTACGAAATCGTCTCATTTGCTTGAACGACAGACATGGAGAACGTACTTCAAATGGATAGCGAGCAGAAGGTGCCGAGACGTCCTGGGTACGACCAGACAACTGAGGAAGGGATTATTAGTGTTGATCAAATAAGGGTCATGATGCTTACCCGAATGCCACCATCTGGACCCGGATCATAAAATGACTATGCGGCAGGAACCGTTAGGGAGGCCAAAGTGAAACTCACATTCCGATTCACTTACAGCCATATATACTTGACCCCCTTCTTGCAGGAAACGATCTACAAGTCCATAGCTCTACAAGGGTGGTCATTGATACAAGCTGATAAACAGGGGTGAAAAAACATCCTCGCCCTCAAGACCTCTAATGTTCGAGGTGAAACCCCGTCGGCTTGACCAGCTGGTACCTTGAGAGGGCTAAATAGCATATTTATGAACATGCTCGTCGATGATCATTGATAAGAGAGGGTACATACCGTTTTTCAATAATCTTGAAATTTACCCCTGCCTTGCCAAGAGCGTTGGCGCACATGACCCCAGCGGGGCCTGCACCAATGATTAGAACATCCACTTTGGAGGAACGGGGTGAAGACATTGTAGTGTGGATGATGGAGTTGAGTACGCAAGGCTTTAGATCCTCTTTTGCAGATAGTAAAACCAGGAATGACTGGTTGACCCAATGCTATATAACGAAACCGAATGCTGTTATGATGAGATGAACGTTTGACCGTGTTTCTTCTTCTCATTATACCACTTGGTCGGTCTGCATCTTGTTCACCTACCCAGCCGCAATCTTACCAATAACTGTCCACTTCCTTTCCTTTCCTACACGTTCGTTGTCAGACTCAAATAACCTCGCATGTTAAGTACCATACCTGTCCCGAGATGTTCCCTCAGTACCGATAAGATCGTAAACTGCTCACGAAGGCAGTGAACACCAGCAGATGAGGCAGTAAACATCAGCGAATGAGAGACACGTACAAAGACCATATCATCACTTCGAAGTATGGGTGGTTAGGACAGAACCGACTTCCCGGAGAAAGTATCCTCTGTGACGAGTTACTGCACAATATCCTTTCGGATCATGCGAGGGAGACAGCTGAAAGCAGTATGGAGACTGGGAAAACCTTGTATAGATCTTATTCTGTTTCATGCTCGTAACGACCCAAAGGTTTGGAATAAAAGCCGTCCAAAGGGCCACGAATATGGTAAAGGAACTGTAGTGAGAATGAGGAACGGCATTCACGTGGAAGAGGCTCTGTTGAACCACAGAATGATGGGGATATCGTGGTCGAGACTCACAATCTAATTTGGAAGAAAAAGTTGGATCATGAACGTTTGAATGACTCAATCGATAAATAAAGTGGACCCCATGAGTCATTGGCTGTTGCCAGTGGGTCATGAGGATAACTTCAAGTTGCCTATCCAAGGTGGCGGTGCTGACCGCTACATACTAGGTATTTGCCTGGCCGAAAAAGTGTGCAAACCCCGTGTAAATTGTTCCTTTTCCTTCAAACCAAGTCCATGGAAGTCAACCAACGAGCCAGATCTAAAGTTGTATGACATCCGTTGCGAGCGGAGATTCTAATCTAGGGATCTACTAATATATGTACCCTAAGATTTAGTCTATTATGTTTCTCAGGCGGCAAATGCACATGTGCACATTGTTGGAGGAACTCGGACTTTGTTTGGAAATGGCCTGACTGGGGTAGAACAAATTGTTCCAACAGGATGGGTGACCTCGAGGCAACAGGTCACATGCCACGTCCGACGGTGAACACAACTTCAATGAATCAAACTGGCCTCGTACTTGTGAGGGTTCTCCACAGACCTACCGTTAATCTGGCCCCGCAGATGCTTATGCCAAATAAACGGTGCCAGTATATGGGTCTGGAGAAGTCACAGAAACTCACGCTAATGTGAATATGGTGCGCACCGGAAGCATGGCGATCAACCAATAAAAAGAAAGTAACATCTGGAAAGGTACATTTAGGATATAAATACACGACGGCGGACTCGCAGGCACGATAGAAATGGCATATAGCCAGTACAACAGGGATTTCCAACTATTGCATTGAAAAACTGGCTGCGGAGAAAACGAATTAGCAAAAGATATATTTCACACCTAGATATAATGCACGAATGTTCGAACATTACCTTCAAATCCGAGAGCTCCAACAAGTTGAAACTGGACAGAGTTCATCAAACCTCGCCGTGCAACACACAGTGGGCATATTCAGCCCATTCTATGCCTTCCTTGGTAAGCAAAATGTCCCGAACCTGATATCACATTTATATTTGAGTGGGTGAGGAGGGGATCGAACATACTTCCACAGGTGGATTGAGGCCAAACGACTCTGCCCTTTCCCATCGCTCCAGCCTTGTCATCCCGATACATGGACCAAATTCATGGGACCTTACGACAGCGTGAGCACAGAATAGACAGGTCAGCCCATCCAATGATCTCACATGTCGAAGAAACGAAGCATTTGGTGTATCCTGTTCTGCCCTTCCGAGTGGACTGACAGTGCAGACGGAATAAGCTTTAATTTTCCCCTAACATTTTCGTGACTTACTAGGTTCCATATAGCCCATTTTTGACCTGACTTCACTGTAATACTGGCGGTATCGGCCAGTCTTGTCGTTGATGTCTAGATGCTCTCTTTCTACCACGCCTGTAGAAGGTTTTTGTTGCTCGGAGCGCGACAACTGTGAGAGCGGTGTCTTCGCAGCCCCAGGAGCTGCGTACGCGTTTGCGCTCCCGCGAATTCGTTTGGCTGGAATCGTAGTAATTCCTTCGAGGTCGGCACTATCACTATCTTCGTCAGAGGATATTTCAAGAACCTCATTCAATTCTGCATCTTCTGAGGTCACTTCCGGTACCGAAGCTCGTTTATTTTTCTCTTTGTCTGCGAGCGAGGCTCTTTTTTGTGACTTTCCAGTGAGAGTCGAATTGGTTCGTTTGGCACTCGCGAACGAAAGGGTACCCTGCTTCAAGTTCGGCATTTGAGAAATGTTAGCTGAAATAGAGCAGATTTAAACGTCAAACAAGAATTCAGTATGGACTGTGAATGGATGGACGTGAGTGACTCGGATAAGGCACCGACCGGTTCGAGTTCAAATTGTGCTGTATAAGGACAGGAGTGCTTACACCGCCACCGGATCAATCCCGGGCCGACTTGACTTGGGATCCTCATTGGTTCGTCGACGGTGAACATATTTTTTCTCAGAGGGCTAATACAGTACCTTCTTTCCACAGAAGGCTCCATCATTGTTGAGACGACATTGGTCGAAGTGAGTGTACGCTGTCCTGATATTAATTTGTCCTACAAGGTTTTTATCTATGGACGTGGGTGGTGCCGGATAAAGGGGTGTCGGGATGAATGGCGCGGCACACTTGGACGCATGTTTGAAGGAAACCACATGCGTCGGCAAGGCATGGCAGCTAAAATCGGCTGCTGAGATCGCGGACCTCCTGCTCGTGAGGCTTGACCAACCAGAGCTCTCTCTTAGTACTCGCCAATGTAGTAGACATCCAAGAAAGGAATATTCCCTCCCACGCTTTCCAGAATATACCCGACGACTCTCTGTGCTTGCAAGATATGAACGACGATACTGATGTCGCTGCGAGGACGACTTCTGGAGAATTGCAGTCACATCCCCGCCACGTGAGCGTAGGCAGCTCGCCCTCTGCCGTGCACATGCCTGCTGCCTCCCCCCCCACCCCTGCGCCATCCCCTGGCCCCACCAGCTCACCCTTCTCCGATGCATTCTTCCTCTCCAGAGCCAACTCAGCGTACTGCGATCCCGCACATCTGTCCCGCATCGAGTTTGCGAATCTCATCGCCTTTGGTCCTGTTTCTCGTAAACGATATCTCATGGCTATCCTGAACGACTGCATGCCTTCGGAGCTTCTATTCATCTCACAAGTCATCGGCCCCATGCTCAGACGCGACTTCCTCGCTGAACTCCCTCCAGAGATCGCATTGCATATCCTCAGCTTCGTAGACGACCCGAAAACTCTTTCCAGAGCCGGCCAGGTTTCCAAAAGGTGGCATGACCTCGTTCAAGACGAATGGCTTTGGAAATTGATGTGCGGGACTCATCGTTTTAACGTGGATATGGTCAATGCCGAGGACATCGAGGGCGAAGAAGACATAGTAGAGGATTGCTCCAGAGAGATAAACCCGTTCCCGCCCCATCCAATGGATCCGGCCCTTCAATCTCTCACCGCAGAACAGAGCTTGAAGCGGCAAGAATACTCTCCTCTATCATCTTGGAGACGGTCATTCAGCCACAGATTCGCCGGCGGCCCTTCGCCATCCTACCGGAGACATTTTCAATATTCCTACGTGATAAGTGAGTCGCAATCATCTTTGCCAGACCAACTACACATTAATATCGTTTCGAGTGTCCAATATGCGAAGAGGAGGATATCTCCTTCGTTCGCACCGCATGCCTATCGCGACGCCTGACGGTGGCGTTGTTACATCCGTAGCATTGGACTCTGATCGCGTTATCGTTGGTTGCGCCAATTCAAGGGTTCACATCTACAGTGCCAACACAGGTGTTTTGTGTCGCACACTCTTGGGCCACGATCAAGGTGTATGGGCAGTGCACCTCGTCAGTCGCGGCGGTTATTGGGACGAATCCGAGGCCGATACCATTGCTTCTGGTGAAGAATCAGCAGCAGCATCAGTTTCAGATGCATCTCTAACGAATGGCTACGTACATGCGAAATACCGTCGTGCATTGGGACTGGACATGCCGAACAAGGGGCGGCCACGAGCACCACAACAATCTGAGAGTCCAGGGAAGCCCAGCGATTTGTGTTGCACTTCAGAAGGTTGGGGTCAACCCAACCCAATCGTCGTCAGTGCTGGCTGTGACAAGAGTCTGCGGGTATGGGACGTGGTATCTGGGTATGAACACAGCTATTCGCATCTGTCAAGGCTGATCATGACTTCCTGCAGTCATTGTATATATATTCTAAGAGGTCACGTTGCGACCATCAGGTGTGCTCGTGTGTTGCACAACCGTCCAATTGCTGTAACCGGGTCTCGCGATACAACCGTCCGAGTTTGGGATATACAGAAAGGGCGAATGCTTCGAACATTGGAAGGCCATTCGAATAGTGTTCGATGTCTAGATGTCTGTGGCAACAAGGTGGTCAGTGGGAGTTATGACGCAACATGCCGAGTATGTCCATTCTCCTCCAGTTGTGCGTTTTGATGGACATGCCGTTCCAGTTATGGAACGTGGACACAGGGGAGTGTTTATATGTTCTGGCCGGCCACGAGCAAGAAATCTATTCTGTCGCATTCGATGGTATTCGTGTCGTTTCTGGAGGAATGGATACGACAGTCCGTGTGTGGGATGCTCTGACAGGGTCGGTCGATCTCACATCATATTATCTCTGAAATTGATAGTTTGCTACAGCCAATGTGTTGCGTTATTGCAAGGGCATACAGCCCTGGTATGCCAATTACAGCTTTGCCCTACGACCGGCCTTCTTGCCACCGGCGGATCCGACGGACGTGTCATTACATTCGACCTCCACAACTACACTTCCCTGCAGCGCATCCCTGCCCACGACTCTTCTGTCACTTCTCTGCAGTTTGACTCGAAATTTCTCGTTACTGGTGGCAATGATGGACGTGTACGGATGTACGAAACTCGTAGCGGCACGTTCGTCAGAAATTTGACCGAGCGATGTGAGTGCGTATGGAAGGTGGCTTGCAAGGGAGGGACGTGTGCGATCATGTGTAAGAGGTCAGGGAAGATGGTGATCGAGATTTGGACGTTTAGGCCGAGGTTGTCGAATCATTGATGTGTAAAGCTATATTGGTGGGCGTATTTATTGGCGTACTATATTGTTTCATATAGTTTAATGTACTGTGAGGTTAGTGTTGTATTATTTCCTTCATTCCAATTAATCCATACCTATACGTGGGGGACGGGCCCTAGATCAGATAAAAAAGAATTCATACCATGACTAC
>JBBPME010000534.1:0-14018 GCA_038090155.1 Rossbeevera pachydermis
TCATTCCACCGTCTTTGACGGTGACACGAATAGACGTAGAACCTGCATCTAGGCAGTTTTCGAGCAGCTCTTTCAATGCAGAAGCGGGTCTATGGATGATCTTGAGAAAGAATTGAGCTGATGGGAACGCCACAGAAAACAATGAGATGTACTTCTCCTGCTGCTATGCGATTTATGAGAGACTCGTGTAGCTTTTGGATGGGCAACGGCTGGGTGGCATTTTCCATAAGTACTTCCTCGTTCGGGAATGTGAGAACCATCATGAGTCATCGGAACAGTTCTAAATGACTCTTCAACTTGAACGTGACCTATGTAGCAAGACATACTGTAATCATAAACCACAACGGTGACTATTGCAACTGTACCGCCGACTTAGCATCCTGCATCATCACCAAGGATCACAGACGGGCAGACGGGCATACTGGATACGTCATTCTGTGCGAATTGTTGGAGAAGGGACTGAAAGTGAGAAGACACTGGCGAAGTTTCGGTAACATTCAACAGGCGGAGTCCGGCCAGGACGGACCCGAGCCACAAAAATTACCACCGCATCCTCTGCATCCTGTACAGTGCTTCAACTCCATCACGTCTCCAAGCCGACTTATGGCCACGGCCACAGTGGCGGCCACTCGGGCTGCTTGACAGCGCCAGCGAAGACTGGAAGTATTTGAATCAGGGTCATTCTGGAAGGTTTATGGGCGCTACCCTTCTCTTCCCTTCCTATGGTCCAACCCCGAGGCTCTCATCGTTTTGCGCGGACATGTAAAGCTTTGAAGGCTCGGCAGGACTTGAAAGCAGCCAATGGAACAGGCTTAGGACTTGACAGCTGGCAAAGAAGGCGAGTGTGTTTCATATGTGGGTGAAATTAGGCCAAGCGGAACCCTAATGCATTCACGGCTCACTCGAACTTGAAAGAGCCTGTGCACTGGTCTTAGAAGTTCAAGAAGTTCAATTCAGCGCATTACCGACTTTCAACATTGTCATGATCTCATCTGATTGTTTGCTACCAATGGATGGATGAGCAGCGTAGGTAAAGATATTCGTCTTGCAAGACCTTGGGATGAGGTCGTCCAAGTTGGTCCAGCTGTTTGCCCCTATCCAGTGTTCTCCCCGACGATATTTCAACTTCACTCACGTATCTAGTGGTGTCCACAGTTCAATTACAGCGTTCTCCCTTCACCCTTTGCATGATGCCGGTCCATATCGAAAGGGCGAACGGAATCATTGGTGTTTAGCGCATAATCACGTTCGCTTCCAACCGGCGTCTATTCGCCGTCTGAGACGGCCCGAGTATAGAATGTGTCAGTGAGTGCTACGCCATTTGGCATTTGGATGGCTCAGGGTTGTTGTGTTGGAAGCTAGCGCTCATCATATGTTGATGTCCGAACAATGATTTTTTTGTAGAATCGAATCAGTCGCAACATGATCATCGGATGTTGTCATGAAGTCCTTGAAACTCGGACGAAGTAAACAAATATTATTGTCGTTGAGCCAATTGATCCAGCCTCTCGTAATTAAGTGAGGTGACTGATGACCATGTTCAACATTGTGCTCAGGCTGGCGATGGTTGTCAGCTCCATATTAATATCACCCTTACGAGCTCAGGGTCTGAAACGAGTTAACACATCGTTCCCAGTTGCGATTTGGATCAACTGGCCTCTTAGCAGATGTTTGGTTTATCCGGTTGTTGTTTAGATGAGCTACCCAGACATTAGATGAACGACCTTCATCTTGGTTTACCATAATGATGCACCCCTCAGGCCTCAACAACTCACGCTCACTGATGGAAGCACGAGGCGTAGGAGTGGCCATCTATGTTTGTTCAATGTTCATCCAGGGTTAGGAATGCAGCAGCAGTGCCTTTTTTAAAGCTCGGAAGCATCTAAGTTGCCACCATATGAATGTGGAATGACAAGAAAGAAAGACAGCATTAATTGCCGTCGAATTTCTACAGACTCAAGCACCAATGTTGAGAAGTTTTCTCCTCATCTCTTGTAGTCGATTACGCCTCCCTTCCAAATGGCTCCGTTTCGCCTCGGTGGCTGGATCCTCGCTTACCAACTGCTTCATACGATCGGCAAAGTTGCCCGTTGCAGTTGTGTTAGCCAAGAGGCGCTGGAGTAGGCTGACTTTCAACCTATCTGCCAGGGCCTGGTGGAGGGAGTGTTCGATCTTCAGCGAAATGTGATCAATGATGCGCTGTTCAAATGTCATTTTTTCTCTCAATGTATTTTTCTTCAATGTTCCGTACCTTGTATGCAATGGTGAAGTATGCGCGAACATCCGCCATGACTGTCAATTCCTCTCGAAAGTGGTTGTCTCGAGGATGTAGAAGAGCTAAGTCGTCCACAGTAAGGCCCTTGTAACCAGCTTTGGCAAGGTAATCAAGGATAATTTGGTCTGAAGCCGGTGGTGAAGTAGGACTAGAGTCGCAATATGCGACGGGACCGGTATGAATCAAGTAACTCCGAGATTCGACGGGACTGGCATGAATCAAGTAACTCCGAGGGTATCCGCGAGCTCTCCAATACTTAGCGAGCCAGCGTCCACGAAGATCCTGAAAGTCTTTCTCATTTTGAGTGTAGACCGGAGAAGTTTCAAGCTCCAGGGTTTCCTTGATCGCATCTCGCACTCTACCCTTGTGCTCCTCGATGTCGGGTCGGATGAGATCCCTACAAAATGGACAAAGTTCATTATCATGTTCCTGGAGCAACAATATTGAGGACGTACGAGATCAAGTTGTGGAGGACTTTGAATCGGTCGAATTGTTCTTTGACAAGTTGCTGGATAACATCATCAAGCACATCATTTATCGACCTCAGACATTTCTCCGCTGGTAAAGTCCAGAGGTCCGTGAATTGGTGGATGAGACGGGTCTTGGCTTCATAGGGAATGTTACAGGGCAATTCCCAGCCGGTCGCCCTGTAAACGTGGATTAGCTTCAAAGGCACGAACCAATGAGAGAAAGAAGGCGTGACAAACTCCTTGATAGTCTTGCGAACCTCGTACACTCCCATCGTCTGCACTCGGTGATCATGAATCTCGCATTCTCCTTCCGAATCGAGAGAGTCGAATCGCACGTATTCCTTCGGATCTTCGAAAGGACGGAAATCCGGACAAGTTCCTCGAATTTCCTTGGCGAAGATAGTATAGAGTGCTCGGTTTCGTTGTGCAAGGCTCTTATCTGAGCTGGTGCCCGAGACGATACTCTTAAAGGCGTCGCAGAACGAGTTGACCCTCACGAGGACCTCAATTTGCGGATCAGCTTCCAAGGGTTTAGGTAATGCACCTATTTCCTCCAGGCATTCCGCAAGCAATCGCTCGACATCCTGCTTGAGCTGTGGAATGCTGCGAAATGACAAGTTGAACCCAGAGTGGAATGGAGAAACGCTTCAATGGTACGCACACTCGTCTAATGTGACTGACAAGCAGGACGCTGATATCCGTCACGAATGCCGGGATCCCAAAACGCCCGCGATCAACGACTTCGCTCCATGGCGGAGTCGTGTCGAAATATTCCGTAGCAGTGCGCTGAAGTGCTGCCCTCGAGAGACGCTGTGCCCGCTGAGCATCGTCCGGGAGACGAACGCAATAATACCCGTGCATCAGTTTGTGCTGACTTCCTTCAATGACATCGCGCCATTGTTTCTTGGCGTTGACGGCACCATCCCCTAGCATGTCAGGTTTCGTAAGGATTCCTGCAAGAAGTCCTTATGAGAGATAAGCACTCGGCATCAGAAATAGATCAACCTATGGTGCGTTCTCCCTCGGGGTCGGCTCCTTTCGCTAGTTTTACAGCCAGCTGGTTCTGCATATCATCTAAAACGATAGATAAAAGTTATAAACAAACCTGAGGGTTCCGGTACTTACCGCTCATCGGTATCGTGGTTAAGATGATCGTGTTTGGACGACCGATGTAAGATTCGGTGAGTTGTTGCACAAGCGCTACCACTTCGGTCTCCTCATTTTGTATCAAGCCTGCAGAGATAATAAGCACAGAAGCACACTTGAATAGCATACTGACCAGGTAAATCGACAAAAGACAAGTCGGTGGAAGTGGGGTCCTCGATGAAAATAGAAACCACGTTTCGTGAAAATTTGAGCGTGGTGGGCGAACTGAAGTTTTTCAGCACCTGTATGGTCATTCCGTGAAAATCTTCAGGGGGAGTGTTCGGATTGAGGATGGCTGCTTGTGCACGACGGAGCCATACATCCACTTCATTCTTGTCAGTAATGGTGGGCCCAAAACCCACTACCCTGTTGCTAACAGCAGAATGTCCGGATGAATCATAATCAAAGCGGAGATTGATCTTGCAAGACCAAGTTGTCGCAGAGGTTGACATGGTACACTCCATTGGGCAGCTATCAGGATGATGAGGCAAGTAACAAGTTAAACTGGGAGTAGCATACCGGGTGCAAGTTCCTGAGTCCCGAGGAACATTAACCTAGTATAAACTATCAGCCGTATTCAATGACCCAGACAAATAGTTGTTGCAACGTACCCCACTAACCGCCTCAACCAAGGAACTTTTCCCAGCTAACAAAGTTGTAGTAAGTCACAAGTGAATGAATCCAACTGCATGACGAGTCGGAACACACCAGATTGGCCGCCAATGACGACGATAGTAGGAAGATCAATCAGTGTCTCCGCACTGGGAAAAACGACGTTAGTGACATTGAGGAGGTCACCAAGTCTTAACTTGCCCCAGTGAACGCAAGTCAATAATGAGCTGCATCAGTTCCTTGCGTCTACGTGCATATTCGGTTGACGAAAGGTCGACATCTGTATCCCAGTTGTTGGCTGGAGAAGATGTCGAAGTTCCCCCTGAAGATGCAGGGGCCGACGAAGTACCATTGACTTGCTTGCCAGGATCCCTACGTCTCATGAAAGCCATGGATATAGATATGAGGGATAGGAATGAATGGTGGGAGAGGAGAAACCGCAAGATTTATATGTGGTCTGCGTGCTGTGGATCTAGCAGAGAACAGCCGTCCTCGCTGCGACCACGCAGCACAGGTAGCGATGACACGAGGGATGCCCACATATCGTTATAATGAGCATCATAATCCTGTGAGAATCACACAGCACCGATAAGAGATATGAAAAGTCTTGCTCCCCCCAGTTTAATGACGTTGGTCTTTGAGTATCGTCTCCGAGTGTTGTCATTTAGCATCAACCCTACATGTTTGAATGCAACGTAGTACAAGCCCAAGTACGGTTTTGCTCGAACACGGCGAAGTTCTTTTGTGGGTGCGGATCTCGTAAGTGATGTAATTGAAATGAGTAGGAGAAACATGCGGCACCATGAGCTCAGTAGCGTGTACACAATTGTGTATGTTTTGCATTATGTAATCATGCATCACCAACCCTCAGTCGATCGAAATGCCTCTGCCTTAACAAGGACAATCCCTTTGAAAGTGACGAGTCCTTGAATAAATTCGTCGGCGGCTTCAAAATCCTAGTGGAGGTGCGAGTGCCACAATGACAGTCCTCACTCAATGGTAGTGCTAGCCTGTCAAGTAGCATGATATGCCCCTACCTATGGTGGTGGCCATACGGAAAAAATCGGAGCCTGGACCGACAAATATACTTCTTCCCAGCTTGTGTTCCCAATCCCACCACCACCATGTCTGACACCATTATCACCACCCAAATCTTTGTCGGCGGCACACCCGTCGAGGTTCACAGTCATGGTAATGGTACCAGCTCGGGATTGCCTGTGCATGCCATGTTTCTTCTCCATGGTCGTAAGGGCAGTGCAGAGGACGTCGTATCCATCGCGAACGAAATACTCGAAATCAACTATGCGCCAGATGCAAACAGGAATAGGGATTTGATCATCATCGCGTTTGCAAGTATTTGATCCTGTGACAGAGCTGTCGCATGTTCGCAATCGCTGACCGGTTATCAGGATCATCGTAACCATGGAAGACGTCTCGTAGACCCCCATTGCAACGAGATATGGCATGAAGACCCCGCTAGGAACAATCCTCAACATGCGTCAGTAGTTGTCATGGCTTTTGCGGTTAGTGTATCGCTACTGACTTGTATGTCAAACTTGTTTCAGATTGGATATGTATACCATACAGAGTATGCATCCATTGGTACCACTTACTGTACGAGTCATCCTGACTTAGTGACTGGTTTAGCTGGCACGGTGCACGATCTCACATTCCTGATCGATCATATCCCTGCTTATATCTACCCGAATGGGGAGCGGAACATAGTAGAGTGGGGAGTGTGCGGAATCAGTCTTGGAGGACACTCAGCGTGGATCGCACTCACTCGCGGTATGTTGCCATCCCTTGGACGTAAATTGGTCCTGCATGCAAATACTGTACTCCTTCAGAGCCTCGGATTCAGCTTGCTATCCCAATTATCGGATGCCCGGATTACACTAAGCTCATATCCCAGCGCGCTCAATTGGCTGGCGTCCCCTTTGAAGCACCGTACTATCCACTCCACTTGAAGGCCTACGTTGATGCATACGATCCTGCAAGCTTTGCATTCCAGAAAAAAGATGCTACTAACCCTTTCTTGGGTAAGAGAATCCTAGTGTTATCTGGTGCCAAGGACAAATTGGTGCCTTGGACTGCGAGTCAAGAGTTTGTGGAAGGACTGGAGGTCGGCAATGGCGTGAAGAAAGTTGTGTTGGAGGAAAATGCTGGGCATGAGTGTACCCCTACCATGATTCAGGAAGCGGCGCTGTTTGTCACGGATTGGTTAGCGAAGGGGTCGATCGGACCCAGGGGCACGCATCTCTAACCCGTTTGCATGGAGTAAGTTATGTTGCTTACCCGCAATTGTACATGTTCTACCACGGTCACACAAATCACCAGGACACCCAGCATATAAGCATCGGCACTCTGGTGCCGTGCAAATTTTATTTGCTGTTTCCCTCCACTGGAGGTCTTTGATTCTGCCATCTCTGGCAGACCAGTGCTGCGTCCGCAGGTGTAAAGCGAAAGTGTGGACACCACACCCGTTGAATGAGGCGCCGGTGAAGACGAACCCATTGTTCAAAGCAGTACAAACTCCGGAATAGATGAATCCACACAAGGAAGTCTTTCGAGGCAGATCGTTGTGTGAGCATCGTGGCGACGTGGCCATCCCGGTAGGAGACCCTCCAAACTTGCAATGAGTACATACGCTATTCGTCGATTGCTGATGCGCCCGTAATTCGCATATGAAGGGCCGCGGGATTTTGTGGAGCGGGCATGGGAGATATCACTGCTGATAGCAGATAGTAGCTGCGGACGTTATTGAACTAAAATCGGGGGACGCAGGGAGTGCTAAGCGTTCGGAACGTTCTTTGGGATCTGATGATATTATTGCCTCAGGATGTCACTGATGCCTCCAGCTGTGGCAAACGAAGGAAAGCAACAGGGATAGAAAGGTCTTTGACACTGGAAAGATAAGTTGACCACAAACAGCAAAGGTCCAGTATCCACAGTGACTTACGTGATGCGGAATGCCATTCGAAGATTGCAGCGCCGCCAGCGATGCCGCTATGTCAAATAGGAAAGTTCTAACATTTCCGCGGCAATGACAGCAATGAATGTTCATGCGGATGCGCTCACCGACCCTTAGGGCTTATCGACTCTAGTACCGATAAATACAGAGCGCCCCAATCTTGTTCGGTTACCTCGATAAGAAAACGTTTTGGTGTTATGGATGACATCATAAACATACAATTGAACTAGCTTATAAAGGGGAGTCTCAGATGTCATGTCAGCTCCCATCGTGAAATATTCCACCTCTTTTTTTTTCCATCCTATACACGAATCGTTCCCAACATGCCCGAAGGTACTATGAGAGCTTTGTGGTACACCAAGGTCAGGGTCGTTCCGCTGAAACGCTCTTCTGGATGCTTCTGACTTATCGTCGTTATCTAGCCACAACACTTCGAAATCAGGCAAGTCCCCATACCCAAAGTTGGCGACGACGACGTTCTTCTCAAAGGTGATTTTTGTCACTCGTGTTCAGTAGTACAGCCGGTTTGCTAACCCAATCGTAGTAACGTGTTGCGGTTGGTCCAGGCCCCGTTGAAGCTTCACCTCACGGCACTGACCGACAATATCGCTGCTTGATTTAATAGGTGTATGCGGTACGGACGCACATATCCACGACGGGGAGTTTATCTCCAAGTTTCCGGTAAAGCTCTTTTGGATCGATGGCATCAATCAGATCACGGATCTAATGATTTACAGCTGATTCCGGGTCACGAGGCCATCGGCACTGTCGTGGAAATGGGAAAGAATGTCTCCGGCTTTGAGGTCGGAGATCGATGCGTTGCTGATGTGGGCATCACTGTGAGCGTGCTTTCTACTCTCAGAAATCTGGGTCCTGATTTATCTTATCGGCCCCTTGGTGTAGTGCGATAATTGCTTCTATTGTCGACGTGGACAAACACTCCTGTGTGAGAACTTCAATGCGCGGGGCGTCACCATGGACGGTGGATTCGCTGAGTATATAGTGTAGTGAGTTTGTCTGTCTTCGATTAATTTGGGATACTGACTATCGGTCCAGTCAGCAGAAGAAACTTTACAAGATCAAAAACCTGTCTGACGAAGAGGCAACTCTCCTGGAACCCGCCGCTTGCGCTATTCATGGTCTCGATAAGCTCAGCCCACCAGTCGGTGTCGAGGTCCTCCTTCTTGGCGCTGGCCCTACGGGTCTTATCCTGGCGCAGCTCTTGAAGCTCAATGGTGCCTCCAGAGTCGTAATCGCAGCCAATAAAGGCATTAAGATGAACATCGCCAAGAAACTCGAAGCTGCTGACGAATACATCGAACTCGACCGTCAGAACCCTGAGCCGCAGTGGCAAAAACTTAAAGCAGACAACCCTTACGGATTCGACATCGTTGTGGAGGCCACAGGGGTGGAGAAACTTGCGAACGAATCCATCAACTATGTGCGCAGGGGAGGAACTCTGATGATATATGGCGTCTACGAAAACAAGGCACTTGTCCACTGGCCACCATCCAAGATCTTTGGTGACGAGATTAACGTGAGTTATGTTTGTCAAGCATAGGAACGATCCTCTTCATGCTTCTCGTCGCAGATCATTGGGTCCTTCTCGCAAACGTACTGTTTCCCTCGGGCCGTTGCATACCTCGATAGCGGTAAAGTCAAGGTGACAGGCATGGTCACGGATGTTTACAAGTTGGAGGAGTATCAAGAAGCCCTGGACAAGATGAGCAGTCGTGGAGCTTTGAAGATCGCGATCAAGCCATAGAAGCCCAAACAATGGTCGGAATGAACGTTTGTTACATCCATATCCCCATACCTTGTATGATGCGATGTGTATTATGTATTATTATTCTTGGAACACGGACAGAAGTGAACCGTCCCGGGTCCGGGCCGGCTAGCCAGACCATGTGGGTGCGCATTGTGCAGTCGCTGCTGCCCCCAGCACCCTCCCTCTTCCCCACCGCTCCCCTGACTGTTTGTGTGCAGCAGCAATATTGTGCGCATTGTACCGTTGCTGCTGGAACACCTGCCCCACCCGTTGCCCTCCCCTTCTCCCTCCCTTGCCTCGTCTCTCCCTTGCGAAGACGAGGACCGCTCACCCCTTTCCCTCGCTCTTGCCCACGCGCTCACCCCCTCGCTCTCGGCCCGCCCCCATCCCCACCTCTCGCCCTTCATTCTCCCTCTCCCTCTCAGCCAGCCTCCACCTCTTGCCCTCGCCTTGCCCTCACCCTCGTGCTGCGACGAATATGACGACGAGAGCGACAACAACGTGATTGCGTCGTTGCACTTTCGTTGTTGTTGTCGTCTCGCCCCTCCCTCGCTCTCCCCTCTACCGAGGACCTTTCTGTACTCTTGTGACCGCCGTGACATGCTGTGCAGCACTGCACAGCTCTTTTGTGATTTGCTGATGGTGGAGCTTTGAAGATCGCGATAAAAGCCCAAACAACGGTTGGAATGACAACGTTTGTTATATCCATATCCCCATACCTTGTATGATTCGATGTGCATTATGTATAGCACTTTAAGTACGCCGGAGAAGCAGGATTGAACCGTCCCGGGCCCGGGCCGGTTGTCGAACCAGCGTTCACGCATTCATGAGACTGATTTAACACTTCCCATGTATGTGTGAACTTGCCAACGTTCAAGTTGCGAAGACAGCAGCTTAGTCTTTTCATACCATTGCCAGTGACTGCTCGACCTCTGGCGCTCATGGGGAAGCGCAGTGATCACGTGGGCTCGGTCTTGGTGAGCATGATCCGTCTCCGTACCTTCAATGAACCAGTTCAGTGACGCGCCGTTTACCAAACGCAAGTTGGTAGGGGAGCCTCTGGACGTCGAAGGGTATCTGCAAGCCCCTCCAGGACTCAACCTCGAGCAGGTCCACATCTACGTGCGGCATGGTGTGTCACCTGCACTTTCTTTGTACCCATCACGGTCTAACTCGCGTTCGCGTTCTCTTCTTTCCAGGTGAACGGACTCCTGTAAGAACCAGAATGTCGGACCCACCGGCGTCCATTCCGGAACACTGGCAAATGTGCTCCGTAGCTAGGCGGTTCCGCGAAGTAGTGGATTCAATGACGTTGTCAGAACACGGCGACCGCCGTCCTGAAGGGCTGTGGTTCAGAAGAGGCGCGGAGATGCGCGACGGGACATCCGCTCCGAATTTGTGGTATGCAAATGCTCGGTGTGAGAGGCCATGATTTTGATTTGCTCCTGCAGCCTTTTGGGTGACCTGACGGATATTGGCAAGAAGGTAGGTTTTTTTTTTTGAGATAAACTCTGCCCGGGATTGTTGTCCATTGATTTCCAGTCCACATACGACTTCGGTGCTGCGTTGCGTAAACTCTATATCGACAGGTAAGCGGAACTAGTTTTGTCTGTTGGGTGGAGTCAGCCAACGCTTGCAGACTCGGGTTCCTTCCTGGAACCCTCCAGAACGAAAATCAGATTTATTTTCGGTGAATCAATTTATCCGTCATGTCTATTCATCCCTTGACTGGATTTACGCACTTCAACCAGTTCGACAGACGTACCACGGACGATTGAGTCCCTCGAGAATATTGTTCATGGATTATACCCTCAGATACACTGTGCTTCTGGTGTGATACCCTCGATTTTGGTTAGGTATGTCGTGTGCTGTGCTAGGATGGAGGTGATTATATACATCTGCAGGAACAAAGTGGATGAAAACATTGTCAGCAACATCCTATCGTGTCCACAACTAGGCCTATTAGAGCTGCACTTCGCTGAAGGTACGTTTTATGTTCCATGAGTGTACAGGAAGTTGATACATTTTGCCATAGTCGCTGCTACCAAGTGGAATTCTCGACTCCAGACCCTGGACGGGAGATTATCGAAATATATTAATGGTAATCCGATTCGCATAAATGGTTCACCTCGTGCTTCAGGAATTTTGGATACCGTGAGTCTCATATATTTCCCCTCCTTTATGCTAGTTTCTCAGCACATGGTCACGAACCCAGGTACGCTCAGCTGCGACTCACGGAATTAAGGTTCCAGACGATTTTTGGGATCCCAAAGTGATTGACTTGATTGTATGTCACCGAATTTCTTGAAAGTTCATCTGTACTCTGGTGATGTTCATGGTTGTCATGTAGGAATCTGCGGTGTCGGACGAGTGGTTTGCAAGTATGTCTTCATTTTGCGCGCTTGATATACAATTCATTAATTTTCGGCATTGAAATAGTCTGTAAGTAAGACACTAACTTCGACGAGAGCTTTAGTCTCACAAGGTTGAACAGTCAAGTCTGAGCAAGGTCGTCGTCTGGGCATGGGGCGCCTCCTTGCAGACATCTCAACGAGAATGCAGACCAAGATTAAGAAAGGGGACAAGGATTTATTGAAAGCCCTTGTTTACACTACCCATGACTCCACGTTGGCTGCATTATGCGCTACGTTCGATGTCTTTGATGACAAGTATAGTGTTCTTTCTTGCTCTCAGTACTGAAAGCCTTTAACGTATACTACGAGATGGCCACCATTCACGTCGTCTGTGACCTTTGAACTCTTCAAGAAGCAGCATCCGGAACGAGGATCAAGCTTGCAAACCCTGTTGAACGGACTGTGGAATGGTTACTCGAAAGAGGAACACTGTATGTTTCCTGTTCGAGGCCTGTGCATGGTATCGCTGATCGATTCGTCATGCTTAGATGTTCGAATGCGATACAAAAACAAGGATTTGATCCTACCCATGTGCGCAAACGAAGGAAACCACTTTCCGGGGTCGCCCGAATTCTGCACCTTCGGCGTATTCCAGCAGAGAGTGAAGGAGCTAACGCCTACTAACTGGAGTGCAGAGTGTGCACCAGGGAGTGCAAGTTCCAAGTAATGCGCACCTTTACTGCAGTCACCATGTATGCATGTATGCTGCTCTGCATTCAATTTACTTGGTGCTTAATGTACTGCAACAGGGATCACAACATTTGATAAATACTATAAGTAGTACATGCTGATTGCTTCGTAAACAACAACTAGTACAATCATCGAAGGTAATTCAAATCTTGGAGAATCAACCACTAACGATACCATCCTTGCCATATTTCGTCTTATACGCCTGGTTCACCTTGTCGATCAACGCCTCCGTAGGCACGGTAAGCTTGTACTGTGTTGCCCAAGCCTTCAACTCAGACTTTTTCACGGCAAGCCCACCCCTCAACGTGATCGCACGATTCAAGTAATCCACGGCGTCTGTGACGTCGTATGACTTGGCGCCAGGTTTTGCTGCTCGGTCTAGCTTGGCCATCATCGAATAAACCCAGGGAGCAGCGTACACCGTCAATCCCTGGGCAGTGAATACGATCGCTTTCTGCCGAATGGCTTCTGCATATAAATCATTGATAGTCCCTTCCTGAGAACAAAAGTCAAGATCAGGAGGTTGGGGGATCTCTGAAGCGAGATAATGATCGCGCCTCGATGAAGACGACCGTATGGTTGTTCAACCACTGCTGACCCAGGCCGAGTTTCGTCTCGGCAAGCTTTCCACCCTCTACGATCTCGTGCACGAGCTGTGCATCATGAGAACCCGAGTTCTTGGTACGGTAGAAGAAATCGACGTCGCCCGTGGACGCACGAGTTTTCAGCAGCACGGTGTTGACAGCGCCCCCGACGGTGACGATGGAGACGTTGAGTCCCTTGGCGTGCAAGTGGCTAGCAACGACTTTAAGCCCTTGTTCGATTTTCTCCTTGGTGTATGTTTGTTCGTGCCCTGGGTCCTGGGCTTGGCGTTGGTGGATAAGTTTGGAAAAGTCGCTAACAGGGTTGGAGGAGGTGATACCCATGATGAGAGGATGGATCGGTTGCTTCGTCTCAGGGGCTCCCTCTATATCATAGTCAGACTGGTCCCTCGCGCCACATCAAGAACAAGGCGCGGTGCGCTCATCTGGTCATCTTTAACCCGGTCCCGAGATTTGGGGTGACGCTGGATGGAACGGCTGATGACATGGAAAAAGACGGAGCAAGGGCTTTAGGGGGGATGTGATGCCCGTATGCTGCGACAAGTTTCAGGTACACCGCTTCAAGTTTCTGCATTGAGGCTTGCAACTCGGACGATCGACAGCAAAAAGTTGATCTCGAGCGAAAGTGTTCGAACGTCGTCGATACCATTGTGATGCGGAGAACAGCAAGACCGTGTCCGAGTTTAACAAGAATACTTATGCACCTGCGGCATTCAGAACATGACGACCGGCATCGTTTGCTGTTGAGCTTCGGTTTGCGTTCCTGGTACTAACTGTCTGTTGCTGTTGCTACCAAACGTGTTATCGGGTACTATCATTGAGATCTTCGGGAATCGGTACAAACCGGCTCGTGAACCTATACAGAAAAAAAGAGGGATAATTCGAAGGAACGTTGCAACAGACTGGCTAATGCATGCGCAGCGGACGATCGAGACCCCGGCCGTCCGTGCATCTGGCGAAGCTCGCCACGTCAGCTTGACAGAGTGACAGAGTTTGCGCCTGAAATTGCAGTCTTGCCAGAAGCTCGACATCTGACACACTGCCTCACCATGACTCTGATGCAGATGTAC
>JBBPME010000535.1:0-12892 GCA_038090155.1 Rossbeevera pachydermis
ACCTACACCTTCCATCGCCTTCCTTAGCATTCTATGACACCATTTTCATTAACCAATCACATTATTTCTTATTGTTCCTTTTCCTTACTTATAAGTGATTTTCATCGCTCTTAGTTTTCTCTAACCTTGACCTCCTTGAGTATCCTTCTAGATATGTCTTGGAATATATCCTTTACTCCTTGAACTCCCTGTGTGACCTCATCCTGCACCTGAAAGGACGCTTCAACCTCTAAGCTCTTAATTTAGCTTCATAGGTTGTCTCTGCTGCTCTCAGAACCTTGTCTTCAATCCCTTGACCCTCGAAGAACTTTGTTGTCTTGATCCCTTCAATCCTCAAGACTCCTCTAGCCCTTGTTCCTTGTCTCCAAGACCTTCTTCTCAAGGCTATGCTTGTTCCCACCCAGACCAAGTGTAACAATAAGGTACTGTGCATGGACCAAGTAACTAAGCCTGCTCTATGGTGACATGTGGTAGAGGCATGGCACTGTGAGGGTACTCTCTATAGTCAGCAATGACATCATGATCAGTCATGCAATGATGTCATGAGTCTAGAAGGTCACATAATAGGGTCTAGTCAAGTCACATGATCATGAGCCTAAAAATAACTCAATAAGATAGGTGCAGAAATAAAAGATAAGTGCCATCCTGACAAAATAAGATAATGTGCAATCAGATAGATAAGATAAGGAACTTGTGGACACTACTATGGAAGAATCCATAACAATTGATAAGATTGGCACTGTGAAAAGATAAGATCAGATAAAATAAGAGGGTCATAAAGTGAGATTTGCAACAATGTTTGTCTTTACCAAAGCTAAGCAAGGCTTCCATAGGTGATTGCAGGGTGCTTCACACACCCCAGTTTGGGGTTAGGCATTGGAACTGTTACACTTAATCCAGGTAGGAACAGATGTAGCCTTAAGAAGAAGATCTTGGAGCAAGAAATAAGGACAAGGAGTCTTGAGGAATGAGGAATCAAGATGACTGAGGGTCAAGGGGACTAGGAAAGCCTTGAGGGTCAAAGGGATCAAGACAATGAGGTTCTTCGAGGGTTGAGGGATCGAAGACTGAGTTTTGAGAGCAATAAAGACAACCTTCTAAAGCTTGATAGAGCTTAGAGGCTGAAGTGTCCTTTCAAGTGCAGGACAAGGTCACACAGAGTTTTCAAGGAGCAAAGAGATATATTCCAAGACATATCTAGGAGAATACTCAAGGAGGTCAAGGTTAGAGAAAATAGAAGCAATGGGGAATCATTTATAAGTGAGAAAAGGAACAATAAGAACTAAGATGATTGATTAATAAAGTGGTGCCATAGAATCCTATGGAATGTGATGGAAGGTGTAGGTAATCTGCAGTAAGGAACAGTAAAAAGCTGTGGATGACTAAGTATACATGGAAGAAGAAAAAAGAGAAGAAAAATGAGGGGTCTCTATGAATCATAACAGGAACAGTTTTTGAAGTCACTATAGTCAAGGCAGGGCTCATAACCTGTAGAAATCTGATAGGACTTCTGCAGGTGCAGCTGAGGGATGCAAGGGAAATATCTCTAGTACAGACTTACAAGTTACTAGGGATTTAAACTGTCTGTACTTGAGACTAAACTGAAGCTATCAATTACTTGTTGAGGTGAAAGCCAGCTTAGTATTTGGAGGGCTAAGTGAGCCCTTATATACAACAATACATGTTTGTATCTGTGTATGTATGGAAGGTCATAGAATGTTCTAAATTAATCATGTGATATAAATGAAGAACATTCTATCATATTCTATCCAATAGCAAATAAGGAGCAGTGCTGCACATCAGTCAGCATATACTGCAGATTACTAAGTAGATGAATAATGGATGAGTAATATCAATAATGTAATAATGGAATCTTCTAGAAAGAAATAGAAGATTACATAAACAATAGACTCGTTCTAGAATAGAACGGTATAGAATTGATAGTATAATATTACCAATTCAACAAAGACCTTGGGTGATTTGCCAGTCGACAAGGGTCGATGATCGTGAATCTGAATCGTATTCCGCCAATCAGCGCCAGGATCACGTCAGCAGTGTTTCATTCAAATGCGACGCCCTGCATTGGATTGGAACCCGTGGGGACGACTCCAAGCAAATCAGAGCCTAGCTAGCTATCAATAGAGGGACAGCGGCCGTGTCGACCCTAGGATGGAATTATAATGGAGCGAGGTCAAGTATGCAGAGAAGCTGCTAGGTAGGTACGGTATATCGTATCCAATAACTAAAAGTAAGAACGGCTATCATCCTAGCTACCTAAGAACGGTCTGCGTACGGGAGACTACGAATGAGGGAAACGCCGTCAAGTGAAAATGGAAGTGCAACAATACACGCAGCACACAGACACACCCAAAAGGGCATCCAGGCAACAGATATTGTACAGAGATCCAACATGGCATATAGTAAAAGAAAAATACGAAACAAAGCAGACATGCGTTCGTTAGAAATCAGAGCAATAAAAGGTGTACACACAGCGTTGACCAGGAGAGGAGATGAAAATGAAATAAACTTTACTGTACATCGTGTCTATTCTCCAGACACATCGGCGATGGTGGCGTCACCCGACCACTTATGGGCCGGGGTGAGGGTGAGGCACAGTGAAGGTCGGGAACTTAGTCGTTGGTTGGACCCTATTCGTGCATCAAGACGCAGCAGAGATGCGCCCACGTACGACGAGCCCGCCGTCCCAGACGCCAACGTTCCATCCCTCCTTTGTGAGTGCGTTGCGCACAGCCGGCTTGAGTACTCCAACGCCGTTGGCTGAGTGCGAACCGCGGCCAGTGATGATCCGTAGCGGGTTCGCTGCATTGGTTTGAAAAGGGGATCAGATGACGAACGGAGGAACGGGAACGATGAAAAACAAAGACGCACCCGCAGAACACCCCTCGAGCTCTAGAATCTCACGAACGATGACGACCGCTTCGGAGATCGATATGCCATGGAGGTCGATGGTGTCGTGGTCTGCGGCGGCCGAACTATGCGTTCACGTACATCAAGGGTAAAAATGCGACGAAAAATGATTGGCATCGCATCGATCAGCGTAAGATGTACGCGCAACGGACAGTGATCCAGGTGGACTGACGTACCGTTTGGACTCGACCATGATCCGCGCTTCGTTGAGCGCTTCGCGTCGTGCCAACTCTTGGAACTCGCGTGCCTGTCGATATTAGGGTCAGAAAACAGAAACCACAAAAACAGGAGCATACCCGTTCGGCAAAATACAGCGCGACCTCCCCACCACGAGACTTCGCATTGCCTTTCCGCCATGCTTTCGAGGCCT
Source organism: Rossbeevera pachydermis (assembly GCA_038090155.1). Lineage (NCBI taxonomy): Eukaryota > Fungi > Basidiomycota > Agaricomycetes > Boletales > Boletaceae > Leccinum > Leccinum pachyderme. The sequence continues at coordinate 3,299 of JBBPME010000535.1, forward strand.
CCCTAAGCAGTTCGTCCCGCTTCCTCAAGCTTGTAGCCATGCGTTGCCTCAAATCTGGGCGCGTCAGGTCGCCGACGTCCCCCTTGCCTCCCTTGCCAATCCCGTTACCTGATCCGCGTAATTTTGCCGCAGCCAAGCGTCGAGTCTGATTTGTATTGTCGTACGCGGGAATATGGAGCGCGAGTGGGTGCGGGCCCATTGGAGGCGGTTTTTGAGGGATTGTTTGCCACTGGAACGGGTTCGGCTTGGTCGTCTTTGGAGACGCAGGGGAAGTGGGGACACTCGTGCTCTTCCGCCTTGAGGTCGGGGGGGGCTGGACGGGCGGTGGTCCTGTGGGGATTTTGCGGGTGGCGGCTACGACGCTGTGGCTACGATCGCGGTTCACGACAGGTGAGATGGATGACGGTGATACCCAAGGGGAGGGACGGGTGGGGGGGAGCGGGAATTGGGGAAGGTGGTACACACCCATGGCAAGGTTTCCGGACTGGTGGTCTTGCTCTAGGTCGAGGAGAAGCCAAACGATGTCGATCGCATCATCCCCACGGCCATGTGTGGCTGAGAGGGCGAGCTGAGCGTCAGCGTAGAGGGTAGAACGCTGTTCAGCATCGAGAGAAGCATACACGGGAGAGTCACGGAGGACATCAAGCAAGGCAAAGAGGGCCTGTGTAGGCGAGGCAGTAGAAGATGGCTCCGTGGGAGCACCTGCGATGGCGGAGAGCGCAGCACGAAGCGCATTTGCAGGCGATGAGTGACCTGGCGAGTGGAAGTGGGACTGGAACAAGGAGGCTGGGTGTGGCGGGAGGAGCGTTGCAAAGTGATCGGAAAGGGAAGAAAGTATGGTCCATGGGTTGAGTGGTGGTGGACCCGGGGGCATTGGGGGAGGAACATGCTGCTTTTGGCGGACATCAACGAGAGTGAAGGTCTTGCCGCGAGCGGTTTTCTTCTTTGGAACGGAGGATTTCTTTTTGTTTTCGACATGTTTCCAGAGGGGGCCACTATCGCCGAGTGGTCTGGATTCGTCGTCGAGGGCATCGAGACCACGCTCCTCGAGTTCGCGGATGAATTCGTTGGTCAAGAGGGTTTCTACGACGGATTCCATGTCCATGTCGCCATCATCGCCAGAGCCTGCGTCGCTAAGCGCACGTCTGAGCTGGGATGGTGGTATGTGCGGCAGTGCGGCCCGCAGGAAGCCAAACGGCGAGCTGAAGGACTGCAGTGAGAGAGCGGAGGAGTCGGAGGTGGCGGAGCATTCGGCGGTCTCTGCAGAGAAATCACATTCGAATTCGAATTCGAATTCGTGCTGTGCATTAGCGTGGGTCGCAAGTTCTTTGAGTGTGGTTCTGAGCGCGTCTGGATCTGGTAATTCAGCGACGAACGCTGCGAGTAGAGAACTGTCGAGAGGAGGACAAAACTCTGCCTGTAAAGAAATAAGCAATAAAAACTGACTTTTTATACTTTATTCACCCGAAGAGCGTCCAAGTCCATGATCCACACGTGATCTATATATCTCTTCCATGTTCTTCTATATCTCGTTGTTCGCTGCGTTTGCTTTGTTTCTCTTGCGTGAGTCTTTCGTCGTCTTCGCAGCACCCGCTCACTCTCACCGCTAGTCGGCTATCGCTACCGTGCCCTCGTCTTGCCCCACCTACCCATGAAGCTCAAGTCGCTATTCGGCTTCAACCAATACATCCCCTTGTCTACCTTCTCCACCCAAGCAGACGCCGGATTGACCTCTTCCTTGTTCGACATCGAGGCAAATATCAACGAAGGTGACTCACGAGCTGGTCTCGACGAGCGTGGCACACAAGAGATACTCGAGATCATGCAAAGAGAGCGCGTCAAGTCCGTCTTTCATTACTTCAGTGCCACGTATACAATTCTCATGCCAATTGGCGCTTATTAGCTTCGACCAAGCAAGGTTGATCCGCCACAACCAAATTCTCGCCCGCAACGGTATCGATCCTTCCGGTCCGTCCCTTCTCTTACCTTCGACGGTATCTCTGACCGGCGTTTCAAGGGATGCCATTGGACTCCAAGGCTGTGACACGGCTGTGAAAGTTTGAACAACCGACCAGTATATTATCCGTTTACATTCCTTACACTTTCTTCCACAGCGGACTTTGCCTCGTGCTTTATTGTGCAGTTTATCCTGTTTCTTCGTTGATCTCACCTCTCGTTTCCTTCCCACCACTATGCATGTATTAAAGGGTTTCGTGCCTTCTCGCACTATTTATGTTCATATTGACGGGCTGTATCTGTACGACTTGCCTCTCAACGCGACAACCTCATAGACGGTCTGGTCACCAGACTAGGTTGTGTCGCCGATCGTTACGAGCGGCTTGAAGGTATGACACATCTCAATAAGTAATGCGATCGTCACGGGGAGACAAGCACTCGACCCCGCTTCGTTCAATGTCAATATTAGACAAGGAGTGGCTGCTTCGACATCATAACCTTTTCGGACCTTCTACCGCTCGGCAACTCACACCGTTCTCTCACCCCGTTGTAGCGACTGTTCCATTGAGATCTGTCTTATCCCTCTTACCCTCTTCCCAGAGTATCTCACTACTACAACAAGCTTCGGCCTGGCTCTCGACCCCCCTCAAACGCACCGATATGTATATATAGAATCCGCTGATCGAGCGGAACAGCGTCCTTTTCAGAGCTATCGCTGCTCGAGTGTAATCCAACCGTCCACTTCCATCCAACATATTTTCATAAAACTTGTACACGATCTTGTTCGTCTCCGCGTCGTCCACTCCCCACATCGTCCCAATCACAGATCGGAACCCTGCAAACTGCATCGCAGACGCAAGGTGGATGACCTCGTTTGGACTCTCCTCGTCTCCGACTGTAGTATGACAGGCAGACAGGTAGGCAAACTCCGGGTTCTCTAACTTGCATCCCATGATCCGTTCCACGGTGAACCGGCCGTCGTGCAGCGCAAATGCAGAGTCAGACGGTTGCTTCCTGTTCGCGATACCATGTCAGGCAAAGTGAACCCACTCGCTCTTCCTCAGCTCCGCCGAGACTTGCAACAAACTCGATTCTGGTCCATCAAGTCGGGTGAACGTCTCAAAATCCTGGAAAAGCGGAGAGATAATAGCTAGTTCGCTCTCAACGGTATGAAGCTTGCTTTCGCCCTTAGCGCCCGCTTGACCAACAGCAAGAAATCGTTTCTCGCGCAACGAAATGGTCGGCGATAAAGCAATACGTCTCGCACATATGAGGGCAGTCAGAGTGGGCGTGTAAGACAAGATACACAACTGGGAAAGTTTTCTTTGGCCACTGCGATACGGCCCGGCGGCGTGTAGTGGCAAAAGGCAGAATTCGGCACTCGGACACCACCAAATGCGTGAGCGAAGAGGAACTGTCGTGGATAGAAACGGCGATCGGAGAAACGATTTCATCCCAAAGTGTTCTCAGGAAGCGAGCGAACTCTCTCGCCATGTCCATCGTCTTTGCATCCACAGTCAAAGACTGGAGCTCTGACGCCAGGTCCTGGACACGGGATTTCTTGATTTTCAATGGGATATGAACAGGATCTCTGTCGAAAAAGACAACGAGTGCGTCGCACGAATACTCGCTGGCATTCACGATGACCACCGGCCCACTACTGGCAGCACGCTGGAGCTCGGAGAACGAGGGAGAGAAAAGAAATCGAGCAAGCCCGGTTAATGTGCGAATTGTGATTACACATTGAAGATCAACATCAAGACTGCATAGATGGTTGTGCTTATCTGAGCCTCCTGAATGGATTGTATTATGCATTTCTGACGACAATCGAGTGAACTCTTCTGCAAGGGCCTGTCCTTCCTGGCCCGATGTGATGACCTCTTTCAAAGGGGAACGGAGTCGGTCAATCTGACTCCAGAATACACCACGACCTTGTTCTAGCAGCTCGACCGCTTTTTGTAGATCCATCTTCTGGACAGAAGCGGAAAATGCATCGATTGCTAGAGATGAAGCGTGATCCTTGAAAATCTGGAGATGATGGGGCAAAGATGGCAAGCTGGCTCCATGCTGAATGAGTAGTCGAAGAGATGTTTCTTATGCGGGAACGATTGATGGATGGCAGAAATGTTCAGCTTCCTTGATCCACTGCTTGGCCCCAGAGAGATCTGTTGATGAGAGTGTTTTTGTGAGATGTTCGACAACTGGATGTAGAGACCAAATAGGTCATCCCTATCCTTGCACTCGCCCGACTGCGTGAATCGAACACGGAGACAATGTACAAGTCAACCCAACGACGCTGAGCGATCAGGGTGCCCTGACGGGCGAAGGTCGAGGGCTTGTCTGGCCAGGATGATAGTTTCATTGAGGTCCGCCATGTCTCCAAGTCGCGAGTGACGGGAGGAGAGATGGTTTGCGACATTATTCAACGACGATGATCGAAGAGGGTGCCCTGATGGGCGAAGGTCGAGGGATTGTCTGCCCAGGATGATGGCTTCATGTGCTGCATCCTCGTTGTGTGGCTGTTCTGGGTCGCCTCCTGTCGGCTTTCCTTGCAGGATTAGATTAATGCTGCTAAGGGAAGTTTTAGTGTCGAATTGACTTTTACCCCGCTGCGAGCATCTGCTCGTTATGTACCACATTTTGAGCAAGTATGTAGCGTCAACGAAATCGACATATCGTGATCGAAAACCCGGGGAAGCTACACCTTCGATTCGTTGCGAAGGGTGCAAGTATGAATCTGACGACGAGGGAGATGTGATGGTACCGATAGAGGACGTGATCAGCTCCCGATGAATTTCGGGGCAACCCGTGACACTCGTCAGCGTCAGGAGAGTGAGTTCACAGAAAATAGACGTACAGCTGGTGCCCCGCGATCAAAGCAATATTGATCGAGCGTGTCACAGTATATCTGAACAGTCACAATTTCCTCCGTCGTTGAATGCCCGATTCGCAACGACTTTTGCAAACATTCCAGCACCCGTTTGCTATCCTGGTGTGGGTACTTCAAATAACTGCTGTCAGTCACAGTCGATAATGTGAACCAAGACTCACCGCCTTGGCACCCTCCCCATCTTCCTTGTCCTTAGCCCCATCCTTTGCTTCTGCTCCCTCGCCCTCGCCCTCTCCTTCCACCTCCACCACCACCTCTTGCCACCACAGATGACTCGCAGCATGTACCGCCGTCGCCTAGTGCGGCTTCTTCAATAATTTGGTACCATGCAACGCAGCCTGGGTAATCAACATGTCGTACCCGTCCACCTCGAACACCTTTGCGCCCTGCAACGTCCCAACGATCAACGTGATCGCAGCTAATTGCGCTCGGCTCTCCGAAATAGAATCTTCATAGACTGAAAACGCTTGGACATACAGGTCGTACGCGAGATCTTCGAATCCGGAACCGCATTCAGAGGCGATCTGGGCAGCAAGGAGGAACAGACGGAGGGCGAGCGAAGGAGAGTCGACCTGTGTCGCGAGGATGGAGGTGCATTCGCGGACGAACTTGAGGATCGTGGTCACTTTCGATTGCCAGTCGTCTTCCTACCCGTCATTGAGGTTAAAACCAAAAAGAGAACAGGAAAAGGAGATCCTACCAAATGTTCACGAATTTTGTACCGGCGACAGAGCTTGATGCTCGAAGTAATCAGCGCAGGGAACGTGTATCGCATCCGTCCGCCTCCAGCCTCGAAATGCCGACGTGCCGTTTGCAGTAGCTGCCCGAATTGCGTGCGGCGGTCAGCGTTCGATGCCACTCGATCCAAGAAATTCAAAAACCCACCTCATACCGTATGCCCAACGACTCGGCCCTGAACAAATGCACCATCCGCGCAACCCATCCCTGTTCCTCCGCTGTATCCTCCTTCTCCACTGCATGCGGTCCCTGTCTCCGTATCTCCTTCACGCCCTTAACCTGTCCACTACCGCCGACGGCAGAGGCGTCGGTCTGATCCTTGATCAACACGTGACACGGGTCCAACACACCATCCACATCCCCAGGTGTCTCGATTATGGTCTCGTTCTTGAGTACACTCGAGACAACGCTGTGTGCGATCGAACGGCGGGTGGAAAAGAGTTGTTGTGTTAGGAGCGGGTCATAGCGTGGGATGGGGAGCAGCGTGGGGACGAATTGGTACGAGTTGATTGGGGAAACGAGCAACGCTGCGAGGTTTTCTGCCGTTTGTGGGGCATGCAGATCCGAGCTGCATCAGATCGGCATCAGGACTTAGGTACATGTACGGGAATATAACGGACCTTTCAGAATATTCCTTGATCTTGCTGTGCGCAAATGCCAAGATCTGATCTATGTACTCGAGCCTGTCTGGGTAGCAGCTGAGGGAGAGATTTGTGAGAGAGACAAGGAGTGCGGTGATATCTTGTATGGACAAATCTGGCCGAGCCTGCAGTCACATCGTCGGAAGGTCTGATGTTCATGTGTATCTCGTACGTACTTTGATGAGTTCGACGACTGGTTTCCAGAATACTTCAAATAGCTGGACGTCCTCTGGTATTCCAGGGAACTTTCTTACCGGCACATCATCCTTTTCCTTTTCCCTCTTCTGATGAGACACCGTTCACTCCAATTTTCTTCTCCGAATCTTCCACAGCGCTATCCCAGGCATCTACATCCTCGAGCTTTCGACGTCCGACTGATGATAAGCATGATTTGCCCTCTCTCTTGCCAACTGATTTTTTCTGCTAGTCGCTTGGCAGCAGCCTCTTCTTGTTTCTTGGTCTCTTCCGGATCCTCGCTTTCTGCTTCACGTGCGGCGTATGCAGCCAATCTGTCGATGAAGCCGATGACGATGAGTTTGATATTGACTTTCGGGTCGAGTTGAGCGGTTGCGGATAAAAATGGTCCGAGTGAATGGAGCTGGAACGGTCCGTGAATACCTACAGAAGTTGTCAATCAACGCAGGGACCCCAGCAGGACAACCCACCTGGATGACGACCTCCATGAGGTACTCCTGTGTGATAACGTGCTTGGAATTGACGACTTGTTCGAGTACAGCCGGGAGTATATTCTTCTGGTATTGACTGGACGAGATTGGTGGCGACAAGCCATCTCGCGTTTCTCGCGGCCCCGGGAGTGGCCTTGGTGCTGGAGACACACCCAGAGTTTGTTCATCTCTATGAAGTTGATGACGTACTTGGGTCAGTAAATAGATGACGCGTGGCGGTGTTTATTGACGTCCCTGTGACTCGGTTCCTGGCCACTCATACCATGAGTCATACACTGTAATCAGTAATCATCTCTCAGGGTTACACAATATTCGACACGCGATGCAATGATCCACTAAAGCAAGATAGTCATATGCAACGGTAACACTGTCATCGACGATTCTGTTCATTTTGCTCAGTGCTTTACAGATATAAATATAAATGCTTTTTGTCTGGCGAAGAAGAATCCCGGCGGGCCCGTCGAAGTTCCATGATACAGTGTCGGAACTTCAACAAAACGATCATACAGTAGGTGCCAGCTATTGGTACCCTAACGGTAGGAGCGAAATGCTTGTGATAGCCCAAGAGCTTCTATGATACACAACTCTGGACTGCGTACTAGTACCCTAGACTCACAAGACTTGGCACTCACACATATACAAACTTGCAATGCATCTGTCTGATCGTTATCAGCGGCTTGGAGACATGACTAACCTTTGAATCATTTTTCGGAAACTAGCTCTCGACCTTCGCCCCGAGTCGATCAATGATGTTGAATAATGTCGCGACCTATCTCGCTCGTCGTTACGGCGAGATGTGAGGAATCTCAATGAAGCCATCATTCTCGTAGGACAAGTTATCGACCTTCACCCATCAAAACACGCGTTTCGTTCAACGTCATTGGACAATATCTCAACAGTCGTTACAAGCAGCTTGATGATACTATGGACCTCAACGAATCTACCATCATTGGGAGACAAACCCTTGGCTTTCACCCACCAGGTCATCCCTTTTTGGTTCAACCAGGTTGAGCGTTGTTGCAACATATCTCTCCGATCGTTACCACTACTAGTATTGGGAAATAACGAGGCCATCGTCCTCGGTAGACGATCCCTTGACTTTTCTCGTCCTGTTATCCCAACTGATCATGGTCGGAGAGACTACTTCGCCTATCGCCAATTTTCCCCAGATGACAGTTCCAGCTTTCTCACGCATCTGGTGGTGACCACCGAATTCTGCCTTCTTCCAATGCACGCGGCGAATCCACTCTCACTGCCCCCGTCCGTGCAAGGCGGAAATCCGCCGCCTTGATGGTCCAGAATCAATTATATCTCGGAGGACCTAAAGAGGAGTGAGTGTGATATGGTTGCGTGCCTGACTCTGATACATTTGCTACGTTCACATAGTAAGTACTGGTCCCGTTCCTCCGTTCGTCATCAGATCCCCTTTTAAAACCAATGCAGCGAACCCGCTACGGATCGTCACTGGCCGCGGTTCGCACTCAGCCAACGGCGTTGGAGTACTCAAGCCGGCCGTGCGCAACGCACTCACAGAGGAGGGATGGAGCGTTGGCGTCTGGGACGGTGGGCTCGTCGTGCGTGGGCGCATTTCTGCTGCGTCTTGATGCACGAATAGGGTCCAACCAACGACTAAGATCCCGACCTTCACTGTGCCTCACCCTCACCCCGGCCCATAAGTGGTCGGGCGACGCCACCATCGCCGATAGTGATTCCGCGGCCCGGCCCGGCCTGAAAGCCCCGGCTCGGGCCCGGCTTAGGGGGCTGGCGGCTTTGTGAAATCACAGGCCAGGCTCCAAGCCTGCAAAGCCCCTAAAGACAGCCCAGCCCGGCCCAAAAGCCCGAGCTTAGGCCCAGGCCATGGCTTCACACAAGATGCTACCAAAACAATAACATTGTAGTATGTAGACTCAAAAATAAACAATCAATTAAAGTCAAGCATGTTGCCATTCCACTCATCGTCAGTCTCCCCATCATTGTCACCATGCACCTTGGGAGTGAGCAAGGAATCCTCTTGAATGACAACACCAGATCTGGGTTGCGAAGAACAAGGGGGCGATGCAATGACATGAGAGACGGCAAAACGGCACTGGCACCATGGCGACCAGATGATGAGGAGCCCGAAGGTGAATGCGGCACGATGTGATAGCAGTGCAACAACAGTGGCTGATGAACTTATAGCATGCCATATGGCAGCGACTATAGTTGTGAAGCTATCTAACAAAGGGCTAGACTCACATAGGAAGGTTCTGATGGTGGTTGAAGGTTAGCACATAGTGGTTGAGTACAAGATGCTATTAGAACTCAGATGTGGAGTTCGAATATATATACATATGATTATGTAATACTACTATTTGTAGAACGAACTATTGTTCATTCAACACTCCCCCTTGTTAAGCAGCTACTCTGAGCGCGTGAGCAAGTGAATGATTCTCCTAAGACTGTTACGATTTGCTTGTTTCTTTTCCTTTCTCTCGTTCTCACTACGGACTACCAAGTCACTGCGTTCGAACCACACTCTGACCTTTTCTTTTCTTCTATGATGACATAATACCCTTAACCCACTGTGTAGTCATCATTTCCTCCATATGACTCATCCGCAGTCAACATGACTCATCGTGACTCATCCGCAGTCCACATGACTCATCATGACTCATTTCATTTGTAATACTTACTCATCCGCAGT
>JBBPME010000536.1:0-13995 GCA_038090155.1 Rossbeevera pachydermis
CCGACTCGAATGGTATCGTTTCCGTTGAGTTCCGAGTGGGCGTTGAGGTGCTAAAGGCGACCGAAGATGAGAGCTTTTTTTTACATAAATTTCCCACGTGGCCAAGTTGCCTGAAATAGACAGTAATATAAATTAAGTTTTAGTACAATTTAATTGCGGCTAACCGAGTCGAAAAAAGCCGAGCCGAGCCGTGGCAACACTATCAGAGACTACTACTACGAGTAGCTCATGAAAAAGCTGTCAAGCGGAAACGAAACCTGACTTGACAGATAGGCTGTATAGTACAGTTACACGGCCAATCGCCGTTTTTGAACCCAGGATATTTGCCGAAAAAGTGACGTTGGGACGGCACGGGTTAATGGGTCACACTGGCCAGGCCAGAACCATAGGTCCAGACAATTTTATGAATGTTATCCCAATCAGAGATCACCAGGTAAACTAAAGCTAAAGTAAAGAGAGGTATTTTTGAAATTCTAATTTAGCACCTGATGTGGATGGGATTCTATCCATATCAGTGCCACCGTGCTACGGCCCTGCTTTGGTGTCCATGAGATTGGTAAATTCCTGCACATCAAGTCTACATACTACGAAACATCAATCTTTACATATGTACCATATATATCGTATGCTTAGTAGGGGGATCGACGCAGCCAGACCCGTCCATCGTAATTGCGATACAACATATGCGGGCTTTGTAGTTTACAGCAAACCAGGAAATGATGAATGTCACAACACAACATACGACTGATTGGCATATCATAGCAAGGATTTGACAACATACAAGATGGCAGAACTTCATCTGCGTGAAGTGTCTTTCCAAATTTGGTGTGTTACGCTTGCGATCTTAACAAGTACAAACAACTCCCTGATTATGTGTCCTTTTCGTCCACCCCTCGCTGAGGCACTCAGGTCGACATATACACCATGCTATCTGATTCCGACTCAGAAACGAACGACCTGCAAAAACTTACGATAAATGAACATTTTGCGAAAGCCTTCGAATATAGAAAGGAAAGGGAAGAACTCGCGAAGCGTACGTCAAATTCGTTTGCTGACTGTTTTTCTCGCACGACATCGCATGAAGTGTATTCATTTGTGGTACAGTAAAAGAGAAATATGGGTCCGACTATTCAGGGTCTGAGGACTCTGACGCTTACGATTCGGTGGACTCGGAGGACACCGAAGAAGACTCCGACGGGGAAGAGCTCACGCCTGCGGTGGATGCTGCCATTCTTCGTACACTGGCGCGGATTCGGAAGAAGGACCCGGCTATCTATGAAGGTAGCAGACGAGTGTTTGAAGGTCTGTGCTATTTCTGCCTCTGTTTGGGACTTGTCATGACATAGCATTGCAACGGCAATTTAAAATAGAGGAGCACACACGGACACAGGACAAGGCACCATCAATGAAACCAAAGCAAAAAGAAAAGGTGAGATTCATTTTCGACTTCGATCATCTCGTGGTTCCGTACTGACTCTCATGTATGAAACAGTCGAAGCCATTGACCATCCGTAAAGCTGCGCTCGCATCCGCACTCGCTGACGGTGCCTCAGGGTCGCGCTCACCAAGTCTCGAACCACGTCCACTCACGCACACTGAGGAACAGGTCCTCCTTCGCTCAGAAACCCGCGCTGCATTCCACAGCGCAGTCGATTCCGAAGCACAAGGTAGGAGCTTGCAAGTCTAGGATCATTTGGTTATGTTTGACAGTTGGTGTCAGGGGATGATGACTTGCTCATACCACGCTCACATACGCGCGATGAGGCCGAGTTGGAGGAAGAAGAGTATAAGGCATTCTTGGAGCGCGAGGTCGGCGAGGACCTTGACACTATCATAACTGTTGATCCAGACCAGGCGATGGGCATCTCCGAGGACGTCGATACTTTTAGCCACGTTGACGAGCAAAACAAGGGAAAGAAGAAGGGGGGAAACGAGCGGGAGAAACGAAAGGAGAAGGACCAGCCAAAAAATGAGGGACAAGATAAGAAGGTTGCAAAGCGGGACAATAAGTTAAAGGAAGCGGCTGATCAAGAGTTTTTGCTGAAGTGCGTGACATTGACGCGGAACTCTTCTACTACGCAGTCGTTGATGTTTCGTGCAGTTATATTTTCAGCCGGGGGTGGATTGATCGCTCTGACCGGCGTGTGCCCACTTACAATGAAATCATCGATTCTTCATCCAGACATTCAAAGCGAAAATCAGCCAAATCCCACGCTAGTTTAGATACTGTCAACGGGGCAGATCACCATGTAGAAGAGGATCAAGGAGGAGTTCATGATGCGGCGCCCGGAGACGAAGACGCGTTTGACGACCTCACAGACGCGTTCGAGACATCGTACAACTTTAGATTCGAAGAACCGTAAGTACTTTATCTTCCAAGTTGCGGCCAAACCATGGCCAGCTTCGAGACACTGACTAACAACCATCAAATAGAGATGGCGCGCTTATTGCATCTTTTCCTCGCGGCATCTCGTCCGCTAGGCGCGAGCCCACTACTCGGAAAGATGCTCGTGTTCGGAAGAAAGATCGGCAAGGTGTCGAGAAACAAGCTCTGTTGGAAGCACGGAGGAACGAGATAAGGCAGGAGCGTGCACTAGTGGAGGCTGCCGTCGTTGCCGAACAACCAGATGACGACAATGCATTGATTGAAAATAATACGTCCAGCGAAAAGAAGTCAAAGAAGCAGCAAAAAAAGGAGGAGCTAGCGCGTCTGAGAACGCTCAAGGCAAAGGAACTGCGTCGGAAGTTGGAAATGATCAGTTCAGAGGGTGGACTAGGCAGTATTGGCGACGAAGGTATATCCAGCTGTTCCATTTGGTGGCTGATTGCATCTTCTCAACGTCGAGCAGGTCTCTCCCACCTCGATCTGGATGCTGACTGGGACCCCTTGAAACATGATGCACAGATGATGAAACTGTATGCTGACGATGGTATTGGTGAGAGAAACTGTGGACACCTATATATACTGGACTGACTTATATTCGGCTAGTCGACGAGGAAGATGTAGAAAAGCCGGTCTGGGACGATGACATCAATACTGACGACATTGTGCCACCTACGAACACCAAATCAAAAGCGGAGCTGAAAAAGCAAAAGAAGAAAGATAAAAAGAAAAGCAAGAAAGCTAACGAGGATATCGGAGTGGACGTGGACGAGATGGACGCAGACTTGGATCCGGGCGCGGGTTGGGTCGAAGGAGATGATGACGAAGGGGAATGGAGAGGTACGGAGGAAGAGCGGAAACGCAAGGTGGATGCGTACATGGACGAAGTGGTTAACAGACTTGGGTTCAGTGGGATCGTGAGTTTACTCTGTTTGTAGATGGGCAGTACTGACATGCAAACATCACAGACCTCACACATGCCTACACGATTCCATTACACTTCGACACCTGCCGAGAGTTACAATCTCAGACCAGCAGAAATTTTGCTTGCGACAGATGCAGAACTTAACTCGTACGTTGGGCTAAAGAAAATAGCACCCTATCGTGTCAAGAAAGGTCATTGTCCATGCTTAAACCACTGGTACTTATTCACTCATGGCGCCTTAGGTGAAAAGGTGAAAAAAAACTGGGATCCAAAGCGAGCTCAGCGCTTGAAAGAGTTTCGGGAAAATTTGCATTCGCGTGTGGGTCTACGCTACGAGGATGCCTGGTCTCTCGACGCAGCCACTGATTCGAAGAGAAGAACTACTGAAGCACCTAGTGAGAAGAAAAAAAGGATAGGTAAGAAGGAGCGCGCAAAGCTCCGAGCTGCTCAGGGTAAAAATGATGGTGCCCCGCTGGACCCGGAAGTTGTGGAAAGGCCGCAAAAGCGGGAATACGATTCCGACGCTGATTCGAATTCCCATGAGCCTCTGCCCAAGGAGGGGTTGGAGGACGTTGCGCAAAGGAAGAAGCGGAAACGGCGACATAAAAAGCGTTCTGGGGTTGAGGGGACTGACCCATGACAAATTGGATGCCAGTGACTACGTTCTAGTCGTTGATGTAAGGGTTTGGTGCCCAGACAACCGCATGGACATACTATCCGTATCATGATCCCACAGCTGAGGTAGGATCAGTGAACATGAAACGTTTCGGAAATGAATCGGGACTCGGAATTCTGTTCGACGTTGATTACCTTATTTGGTTAGTCTATTGTGTTGATCTTCCATTGTTCTCGGGACTACGCAATGGCCTTTCTCTTCTTCTATAACATTTTCTTGCTTCACGACCGCGCATTTCGATTCTCTCTTTTACTTTTTCTTGTAACATTCTCTTGTTATCAACAATGAGCTCCAAGTTTCGCGAGCATCTGTCCATCACTCTTCCTCCAAATCCCTCTCCGGCGGTAGAGACGTCCAAGTTCTCCCCGACATCCACAATTGTGCCTTCGTCACGTTTCTCGGTCGCTCAGGGCAGTTCAAGGCGACAGAAGTCACCAAAGTTGGCCCTTTTTCCAAAGGATGTCGAGGCAGGTGCTTCGCCACCCTCCTCCGGTTTCCGGGACAGATTCACGTGGCTCTTTTTCGATAATCGAACACTCAATGTTGCTGAGCAGGACCCCGCTCCCCTTCCTCTGTCTCAGTGGCCACCGCTTCACATCGAGAAACGCCGTTGTCCTTGTCAGGCTCATGACCCCAAATACGAAGCTCGCGTGAGGAAGCAACGGCGCCGGTCGCAATGTCTCCTCATTTTACTCCTCATTATTCTCCTGTTCTTGGTTGGGAATATCATTTTTTTGAATATCCGCTTCCTCTCTCTTTCCACATCGCCGTCTATGAGTCAAACATTTTCTACAGCTCAGACACTTTCTGCGGATGCTCAGCAATGTCTTTCTCAGTACACCCTTAACGCCCCCACCTCACCGGGTGGTTATCCTTGTTCAACCTGTTTTTCAGTTCTGCAGGCCGTGCCTCCTTCTTACATGTCTAATTCCGCAAATTATCAGAATGCCCAGCAGATAAATAGTGCTATCCAATTTTGTGGCCTTCGCGCCATCTACGAGATTGCGAATGTGCAAGGGCAAGCAACTCTTGGAAACGGTAGCTGGGTTCAAAATGTCGATTTCTGCACCTGGTCTGGTGTTAGCTGTGATACTTTGGGGCAGGTTTCGTCACTGTGAGTAATGATGATAACGCACAGGACTCTGACCTTGCTTACCATCATGATTATCATGTATATTGACAGGCAACTCACATACCCTGGCGTCCCAGCTACATTACCCAATGAGATTGGCGGCTTGACCACTGTGCAGTCCCTTGAGCTCATTGGGGGTGACTCAATACCTGGTAAGTTTGTATTGTTTATCGACAACCTCGCACAACTTAATTCTTCCCGTATAGCCGGCTCCCTGCCAAGTTCATTCACCAACTTGACGTCCTTGACAACTCTTCATCTTGAAGGCACTTCCATTACAGCGTTGCCCGACTCGCTCTTCGCCTCGCCTGGCCTTGCACGTCTTTCCACATTGGCGCTAGTCCGCAATGCACAAATGGGTTCAACGCTTCCGAGCAGTCTGACCAGTCTTAGTGAACTACAGAGTCTGTAAGTGACGCCAACTTTATTCATAGATGCCCTTTTGATATGCTGCTTTAGGCTAGTCAACTCCCAGACGTTATCGCCATCCCCTCTTGCGACACTCGCAGCGTCTTCGTCGCTTGCCAGTTCCCTGCATACCCTTGATCTAACGTCTACGTCGCTCACGGGTTCTATTCCGGGCTCTCTATCGTCGTTCAAGGGTCTCACGCAACTGTTGCTTGGCTCAAACAACCTCACGGGCGCTGTCCCAACGTTACCGAGCACACTGCAGGCACTAGAGCTCAATGGGAATACAGGGCTCTCTGGTAGCATTACGTGTCCCCCTGCACCACTGGCTCATTGCTCCGTACAAGGCACGACAATCAGTGTTTCTGGGTGTGGCGTATGTCAGAACAGCACGACATCAGCGTTGTGACTCGGATCGATATTAGACACATGACGACTCGACTCGACGATTTCTTTTGCACGCATGTTCCTTGGACAAGGTAGAATTTCACGAATAATGAGACGATGACTCTGAATCGTATATCCTGTATCCATAATTGTAGCGATACCTGCTCGTCTGTTTTACTTCATTTTAATTTCTTACGAGGGACTTTCTCTGTCCTCTCCACGTTTTCCCCCTCCTTTATGTTGCTGTACTGGACAGCATAATCTATCTCCTACTAGTTCGGTTACCGCGATAAGATATTAATGTGACTTGTTGCGGTGACCATTTGGTCTTAGTAACTGGTTCCACCGACAACTCGCAGTTCGTCCGGGTGCACGTCGAGCAATGATTTCTCGATTCGCGCGTTCATTTATCGCTATCATCATCATCCTTGTATGTCTATCTCCTGCAGATTGTCCTTGAAGGTTTGCTGATAATTAATGTTCTTCACTTCTTTGCATTCGTCTGCCTTGTCGTTTCGTTTTTTTTTGCATCGAACAGCTATTCATCTCAACGGTCGCCTTTCTTCATCCGCCTTCGCGTGCATACCTCGACCCGTGGACGGGCGAGTGGTTCGGCGAAGGCGGAGTTGAGGCAGATGCGCGCTTACCAAACGGCCTCGTCCACACGTACCAAGGAAAAGTCATAGGTGGCCAGGGGGCGAAGGGGAGTGTGATCATGTCCAAGCTAGGGAACGAGACTGCCAAGTGCGTTATCCCCCGCTCGTCCTAGTCCGTGGAATGATCGAGCGTACGTGGTATTGTAGAGCTGAGCTTGGAAGGGCGACATGGAAGTTGCTGTAAGTCTCTTTCCTTTTGTCTTTTATTCCCCGTGCTCGCGTTGCTGACGTGCGTGTCGTGGCGGCTCCGACTATTGGTGGGTGCGTGGAAGCTAGTCACACTATGACATTGCGGTATCCCGAGGTACGGGCTTGGACCAGTCTCTCTCCCCTCCCCTCTGACCCGCGTGCCCGGTGACAATGGCATCTGACGGCTGTTGGTGCATTTCGCACACACTCATGCCCACACATGATTTTCAGATTCCGACACAAGACGAACGGGACGCGTTGGAGGCCTACATCTACCTCACTGCTCGTTTGTATCCTTGTGGCGAATGTGCGGCCGAATTTCAAGCTCTGTTGGAAAAGTATCCACCGCAGGTGTGTGTTACAGTCCATTCTGTGTTATATCTCACTTCTCGTGTTTCGTTTTAGACGGGGTCGCGTCTTTCCGCAAGTTTATGGTACGCCATCGCTTTTCATATAGATGACGCTGAGCAGATACGCATATATATGTAGGTTATGTTCGCTACACAACGAGGTCAACGTCCGGCTCGGGAAGTCGACGTTCGACTGTTCGAAACTGGATTCAGAGTACGATTGTGGATGTGGAGACGCGGACGTGCCAACGCCCTCATCGACGACGGGAGCTGCGCATTCGCGATTGACAGACGGTTCAGGCAACGGGGGTGGGGAGGATCCGATGGATCTGGAAGACGACGTGGGGAAAGACGACGTGACAGGGGTGAGGATGATCAAAGGTGGGCGGCGGTAGCTATTTGAGGTGACTGAACGCCTTTCTATGGTCGACCGTGTCCCGGCCCTTGTGCAGGGTATTGCCAGTGCGCTACTAGGTCGTTGAGTTCGGTTATGTAGAGACACGTAAATTAGTAGTGAGCCTGGTTTTTATGTATTCAATTCACCAAAGTTATGTATGAGGGCTATCAATTTGGCATTCGTTCAAGGGATGTCTCCAGGGAAACAAGCGAAGACCGTTCAGACTTCCCAAGAGTAGCCGCGCCGGGTGGAGTTAGGAGGCTTGGAAGTGCCCTGAGCCTGGAATACATATATGATAACGCACGCTAACCCAAAGTTTCACTGTGCCGTTGTCCTTCCTCTCCCCTTCGAGACATTGTAGACACTTGAACGTCGAGCGCAAACAGTGAGCTAGTCAACAAGTATTATAAGCTTGTCTGCCAGTCGATGACAGATGGAAGCCCCGGATAGTACGAACTACAGGACCTTGACAGTCTCAAAGTGTATGTACCCCCGTCGTCTTTCCCGTCTTTTCGTCTGTCTCATTTGTACGTGTGAGCGCGCTCGTCCGAAACTCGGGGGACCGGGTACTCGTTGCGTCAACACTCTCCTTCGAGTGCGACGTGGCATCGGCTCCGCTACCCAATGAATTCTGTAGTTCCGGAGGCGGTGTAGCCTGTTCGCCCTGTGTCCGCAAGAATGCTTGCCACTCTGTCGGGTCTATGGCATATCCTTCTCGCTCTGAGCTGGGAAACGATCCATCTTTAACAGCATGTACATATGCTGCCACGCCACGTTCGATCTCCTTTTGAACATCGGCGAAATGACGGACGAACCTGATAGACGGAATGGCATGAGAAAACGCGACGGTGCGAAGGACGGACCGAAAGTACGCACTTGGCCTTGTGTCCATGCCAGGTGCCGAGCATGTCGTCCCACACGAGCACCTGGCCGCTCGTTCCAGGACCGGCACCGATGCCGATGGTAGGTATTGTGAGTGTACGGGTGATGTATTCGCCTAGCTGACTGGGCATGGCTTCGAGCACGATGGCGAAGGCCCCCGCGCGCTCGAGCGCCTGTGCAGCGTGCACGAGGGAGGCTGCGGACGCACTGGTCCGGCCCTGCACACGGTAGCCCGAGAGCGAGGTTGCGCGCTGCGGGAGGAGGCCGACGTGAGCCATCACGGGTATTCCGATCTGGGTGAGTGCCGTCACATGGGGGACGAGTTCGAGGCCGCCCTCGAGCTTGACGGCTTCGGCGTGGCCCTCCTGGACCAGACGCACGGCGGCGCGTATGGCATCTTGTGGGCCGGAGGCATAGGTGCCAAAGGGCATGTCGGCAACAAGGAGGGGGGTGGTCGTGCCGCGGGCGACGGCGCGAGAGTGGTGGAGCATTTCATCGAGGGTGAGACGGGTGGTGGAGGGATAACCAAGACAGACCTGGGCGAGAGAGTCGCCTATGAGGGTGATGTCAACTGGGTAGGCAGAGCAAGCCCGGGCGCTGGGGAAATCGTAGGCGGTGAGGACAGAGATCGGTGTGCTGGCAGTCCGAAGCTCTATGAGACGGGAGATAGTCGTTTTCTTGGGAGATGCATGGATTGCGGGGCGGACGCTCATACTGCGTCGTCCGAGCAGCAGTGCATTGCGAACGGAAGCACGAAAGGATAACATCGGTGTGAGCGATCTCGAGGAAGCTCCAGTGTTCATAACCTCGACGGGGCCCTCCGGCTACCTCCGGAACCAACTCAATAGCCGATGATGGCATCATCACGTGATCGTATTGTGCCACAACGAATATTCTCACGCACATTCCCCATTGTCTCCTTCGTCGCTATGCCCCGACGCAAAAACACGCCCGACGTCGTCCCCGACGACCACGTCAGCGAGACCGACTCCGACAGCGTCTACAGCGAAGGCGACCAAGAAAACGACGAGAACACGCCACTCAATGACGACGAGAACGCCCCCGTACATCTCGTCTTTGCGCCGGTGCACCCCTCGACCCCGCTTCTTTCCCTCCGCACGCCCCGCTCCCACTCCCGCGCATCCCATGACGCTCCTCTCCGCGACATCACCGACCAGTTTTTTCACCCGCCGTCTCCTTCTCCCGTCCGCATCTCGAAATTGAAGCGCTCCCCACCGAACACCCTCGAACCCCCCAGACGTCCGAAGAAACCCAGATCCCTCGCATATCCCGCGGATCCACCCAACTGGCTCTGCTCTCGCTCATCTTCGTCTCTTCCTTCAAGCTCCCCTTTCCCATCGTCTACCGGCAACCTCGACCGTGTACGTCCTGCCGTCCATCACACCACTGCTCGGCATCACTACCATCTTGGGACCCCTTTGAGAGCTTCCGACTCGGACCCATTTGGGTTTGTCGCCGTTGAACGTGCCCTCAAAGCCAAGCGTGCTGCTCCCGCACAACCACCACAGAAGCCAACCTCCCACATCAGCGCCGTCAAATCCCCACCACGAAGCACTGTTCTTTCCCATGGATTGGCTTCGTTTTCACAGCCCAATGCACCAATCCCAACGAATAACGAGGACATCGAGGGATTGTATGCTGATGAGCCGGTTGCTGGGCCGTCCCACGTGCCCGTGGCACCCTTATTGATGATGAATAGCGATCAACCATTCATGCAGGTTGAACCATCGCATTCACAACCTTCATTCACGGATCCGCTGCGCACGCCGCGCAAGCGCAAGCGTCGTGCATCGCTATCACCCGATGTGGACCCAGATGAGGATGACACCGATTTACCTTCTAGTCCGTCACCCGTTAAGGTATCGGCGGGTGTACGTCGTTCAAGTCCCAAACGTCCCAGTCCCAATCCCCTGCCAATGCTCACCCGTGCGCAAACGAGGGCTACGGGTAAGGGGATATCTACACCTACTAAACAACCCTCTCGGACGAAACGGGTGAAGACCTCGTATCAACACATTCCTACTCCCTCTTCTACACCCGTGTCCGCGCATCGGAACTCCAACACGAGGCAATCGATTGCCCCTCCGACGCCCCCGCCGCCCAGACGGAGTACGCGACAAGCAGCGGTGGTTGCTAGGGTTAGACGTGAGGGTACCGCGTCGACGAGCGATGGAGAGGATGGGGTTCGGATGAAGTTGCGGCCGAGGTACACCAAGGCGAATGCGGACACCAAGCAAGCAACTCGAGGGAAGCACCCGCCATCTAAACACAAGGCGTCCACGAGAACGCGGAAGACTACGACTGTGGCCGCGGAGAAGAAGTCGACTCGCGGTCGGCCCAAGGGTAAACCCAGCATAAGGAATGCCAAGGGTACCAAGGCAAAGGGTAAAGCACGTCCTCTGGAGAACGTGTTAGACCTGTCAGATGATACACGAGAGGTGTGTTCAGTTGATTGATAACGAGGTAGATCAGAGACGCTGACGACTCATTAGCAGTACGAAAAGGAGCGACGAGAACGATTGGAGTACTTCAAGCGCTTGGATGGATACCAGATACAAAAAGAGAACGTATATGTCGTATGAAATTTTTTTACTGTTTGTTTCCGCCCTGTCGCCGGCAGAAGGGGGAAGTTAGGTATAAGAAGTGATATCATTTGTATGTATTGGTTCTGAGATATATTGCCATTGAAAATACCGTCTGAACAAATGCATGCAGGGAAAGAATGGATACGGCGAGGCGGCTTACCACGTGCGCTCACGTAGCTCGAGCCCCTCGTGCGGAGTCAACGTTTAAATTGGTCGTGGGTAGCTCAGCAATGTCTGCCAGATGGGCTGTGTCGCGGTGGAACTTGGAACGTTCAAATTGTTGCAACTTGAGGTTGCGCTGCAGGAAATGTCCTAGTTTTTACTGATTGTGGTACACTTCGTTGTTGGATACTGACTGTGTCAGGACTCAGGATGCCCTTCTACTAAGTGCCGCGAACAGATGAGATAGTATAGATGGGATTTAAACTTTGCTGTTTGCACTCATCACCAATATTATGGTACGGATCTCAACGTTTCAACAATCTCACTGTCAGGCCTGACGATAACAGCCTGTCACAAGATGCGAACTTAAAAGTCGCAGGCGAGATCTGAGGGAATATCTTTCGCACGTATGGCTGAAAAAGCGATGTTCCGAGCCAGTCAACTGGTTTCAAGCCCATGGTAGCGGTAAAGTCGCGCTAGCCTCTGTCTTGCGATGGTTTCCCTGCCATTCGTCTTTCTCTGTCTAGCACAACTCGTCCGAGGCGATTCCACAAGCTTCAGCTGCCCGCCGTCGTATGGGACCTCCCGGAACGTTTGGAGCATATTGGAAAGTTGTGTCTTGACTCTGCTGATTTGCGTATGGCACGCAATTCATCTCGACGTACCTGGCTCTGGAGACGAGGGAAAACTTTTTTACGAACGGGTGCCTTGGATCTTTATAACGACGTTCTTCGCGCCAGAAGCGGTGGTCTCGATCGCGAGCAAGAAATGGTGCGAAGCCCATGCCAAAGTCAAGGAGTTCCGTGGTGCGTTCTCTCCAGCAGCATCATGTCCATTCGTTGCATTCTGAGACACCTAAACGAAACTGCTAGTCCAAGGATACGAATGGTCGATGCCACATAGTTACTTTGCGGAAATGGGTGGCTTTGTCCTCGATGAGGGAAAAGGGAGCCCAAGGACAATCACGTCGTACGAATTCCTGAGGCTCTGCGAGAACGGAAGAATTGCAAACCCGTTTATCACGGCGAAGCAAATCAAGGCGTTGAGTAAATCAGATACGCTGGGAAAGGCCGTCTTTGTACTTCAGCTGTTCTGGTTCATGCTACAGGCCGCCGTTCGTGGTTCGATGAACCTCGCGATCACTCTGGTCGAACTTGATACGATATGCATGGCCCTTCTGGCCCTCGTATATCTCTACTTTTGGTGGGACAAGCCACATCAGCCCAAATGCCCACATGTTTTCTATCAGGCTCAAGAAGTGAAAATATACTCCAAAGAACAATTGTATGTGCTTCATCCTCAAGCAATGGCAAGTATGCATCTTGCTGAGATGGCTGTGTGTTACAGGTCGAAAGCATGGAAGGCAGAGCCCAGTGATTTATGGGAGCCAGTAATCGCCATCTTGGTCCGCATATTCAGAGCAAGATCGAACCCTGATGAAGAAATACCACCATCAGTGGAAGATGTTTGTATTTCAAGTCCATTTTTTTTTACCTATGGTTGATCGGTATCCAGAAGGCAAATCTTCAGAGTCCGGGAAAGTTTATAACTATCATTGAAGAGATGAACCCTGTCAATGTCCAGCTTCGCTCACTTTATTTGACATGGATCACCCTTGGAGCACTACACCTGATCGCATGGAACTGGGAATTCCCAACGGAGACGGAGAAGATTATCTGGCGTATCGCGTCGCTCGCGTTAACTTGTTGTCCACTAGCGATGGCTATTGTCCGGTGGTTCGAAGACTCGTTGGGGAGCCTGTCCGACATTTTAACATACGGTTTAGGTACTTCAGGAATTACAGCCCGGGTGCTGCTCGTAGGATTGATGCTTGCCAGCATTCGGGCACTACCTTGTTCCGCTTACGAGGCTGTTACCTGGACAGATTATATACCTCATCTTTAGCCTACTCGGTCGTGTAAAACGAAAACGTCCCCCATTATTTAATTGATCACGTTATTTGGGCTGGGCAAGGCCGACAGTTTGAAGCACTCGCCGAATCACAACAAGGCACTCACCTTGTACATGTGCCTATCTGCGAGAGGTCCAACCAATGACAAGGTAATTTCCAACTATCACACGGAAAGGGCGTATGAAGCTTTGAAGGAGCGGCTTATTAGCGAAGCTATGCATCACGAGAACAACCCTGCTGTCAGCCGGGCCATGTTACGCTGTAGCTCCTTTCGGGTTGCTCCACTGCGCTTCTACAACGGAATCAGTTGTGATAAGCTCCAGCCCTGATGGCGACACCCGACCGAACGGAAACCAGGAAAATCATATCCCCGGTGAGAGCGAGGTTGCCGCGAGAGGTGCGTCGGAAAGGGAACAATAATCAGCGACGTCTTTTTGAATTAGAGGACGACAGGAATCGCAGAATTCTTAAACATGTCCACCGTCGTTCGCTCTCACCACGGGTACTTGACTCGAGCTGTTCACCTTTTCGCTCTGCAGCAACTCCACCCACCGTCCTCAATCGTCTTCATGTCGTCTTGCTTGCAACCATCATGTTCACCACAGCATCCTTTTTTTAATCAATCTGTTCATACGCAGTACGTCCCCATCCGAAGCTCATAATCGTCGGATATAACCTAGGTACGGCGAAGTCAGCTGAATGCGAGCGACCAAGAACAAGGAGACTAAATATGTATCTACGGCGGATCTGGACGATATCTCCTGCCGACGGCAGCGACGCATTCAAAGGCACTCATTCAGAGTTACAGTAGAACCCCTCATAACCCATAGCTGGCATAACACATAACCCCTTATAACCCATACATTTTTGAATATCCCAAGTTGGTATGCGGGGATTTTTATCTATAACCCATAACAGATAACCCATACT